>CAXKVX010003473.1:0-43055 GCA_964058865.1 Eleocharis quinqueflora | reverse complement strand
ATTGTTTTCGAGAACATGCCATCACTTGTTAAAGCGTGTGTTTGCTTTTTAACTGCTGATAAATTTGGGAGTTCATTCTGTAATAGCAAAGCCAATATCTTAAACTGCCTTTCAGGAGTGACAAATCTTGAGGTTTTACTCCATGGATCAGAAGCTGAGGTAAGCTGAGGTAATTACTTCACAAATTAGACCAAGTGTTTTTTATGACTTAAGAAGGTTTTTTCTTCATTGTGGTTCATGGTTGATTTTTTTCTGTATTTTTGTCGGTTTTCTTTCTTTATATGAAGGGCATGCTGAAACATGCACTCAAGGATTGTCCAGCATTCGAGAATCTCAAGGCCGTGCATTTTGAGAGTTTTGATGGTTGTCTGGTTGGTTGTACTGTGGACATGATAGATCAGCTGGTACAACATTCAGCAATTTTGGAGCACCTAAGCTTTTATCAATGCAAGGTACTTATCTTTGCAAGGAAGATTTACACCAAAAAATCTTTACATAGCTCGCTGTTTATACTAGATTTGATGCACAATGGATATTCATTTATATTAGTGGCATGGACATATCACAATGGGTCAAACTTTGTTGAGTCCATAGTTTAGTCTGTATTGGACTGAATACCGATTCATCTGTTGTAATTACAAACCTGTTATTTCCTCAATCAGTTATTTCATTTATATTAGTTTCAATACTGTTTATTAATTATACATGACCAAAGCCCTATCAACCTTGGTTACATTCTTGATTTGGTCTTGATTGAGTTCAGTTTCTCAGATCATGATATGGTTAGAAAGCAATTCTGAGCGATCATCCTCTGCCTCTGGCAAAATAACCTTGAATTTTTTTTTTTGTAAAATTAGTCATGAATGTAATGTATATTCTAATTAATTGTTCCAGAAATTATTTTAGTTCATTTTGGATACTAAATTTTTTTTAATCTATTTAAGAGTTTTGTTTTCTTGTGATGGAAATAATTAGGAGTTGTCCATCTTCTTTCTCATGTTTGTTCAGTGTCAGATGCAACTCTTTTTCTGTTTTCTTCCGTCATTATTCCTGTTATAATTAAACTCTTGGTAGGATGGGTCTGATGATACTGATAGTTTGGAGCAGTTGAGCGTGATATCTGATGATATTAAACTTTCGAAGAATTTGGAGTTGGTTGCGTGCAAGCAGATACGGATTTATGACTGTCGAGATAAACTAATGAAGGAGTTATTTCATTACACGAAGCGTTTTATGGCAATGGAGATGGAAGTTGCAGCCGAGGAGGAAGAAGAAGAAGATGAAGACGATGACGACAACAATGGCAATGGCGGTGATGATGGAGGAGAAGCACCATAGCAAGAATAAGAGGGAGAAGGTGAAGCAGGCTTAGCAGGAGAAGAAGGGGAAGGGGAAGGGTAAGAGATGGGAGGAACAGAAATGAGAAGAGGAGGAAGAAATAAAAAAAAAAACATAATAACTGAACTTAAACCAAAGATCTCTTAATAATGTCATGTATGTAGCTTCTTACTTGTTCTACCAGTTAGGTTGTATTGAACTATTGATGATATCTCTTGAATCGGCTGATGTTTTTTTGTTACTCTGTCAGATGCTGATCTAGGTGGTTGTATTGATCTCTCTTGAATTTGCTTATGCATGCTTCTCTGTGTACTGTCTGTCAGATACTGATTTAGGTGGTTTGATGTAACTATTGCTTTATTCAGTTTGATACAACAGTTACAACTGATAAGTGACATTACTAGGCGTTTCTTGCATTTAGAAACTATAATTTGGAACTTGTTTCATGTCTTCATAAACATTGCAGCCTGTAAATTTCTTCCGAAAAAAAAACAGTAAAAAAAAGAAGTGAGTTCCACTTTCTGGTCTTTAATTCTGATACCTTAATTAACCCAAGCCCAGTTACATTAAGCCCCTTTTGAAAATTACCGTAAGCCCTCTATAATACACGATATGATATTATGTATGTATGTATGTATGTATGTATCTCTTGAAAGTCGCCTCCTCCACATTTGTTCATTCAAATTTTGTACAAATATAAAGAGGTCCCTCTCCCACCTCCTAAAAGATCACACTGATTTTTTGTACGCCACAGAGTTTATTCTCCGAATCGGCGTTCATCAGAAAAGTACAAACAAAAAATAAATGCGCTTAATTAGGAGGCCCGCCTTCTTAATAAGGCCTTAATCAATATCATTAGTCATTACCAGACCAATTACTTGAAGCCCAAATAAATTAAACGAAGCCCTTCTTTCAGAAAATTACCGTAATGCCTTGCCTTGTTTCGGATAAATACATCCATCTCCCCTTCTCGCTTCAAAGTCGAGCTGCCAGTCGCCAGTCGCCAGTCGCCAGTCGCCAGTCGCGTCCTCTGCCTTCACTTCCTCTGGCCCTCGTCTATTAATACATTCCTTCCCCTCCTTTGAGGCACGAACTGTCTCTCTCTGATACTCTAGTGAAGATCCTAACTGTACCGATTTGAAAGCTTTCAAGGTACCAACCTCTCTTGTTACTTTGTTAATTTTTAATGAAATTACTTCTGTATGGGTCTGCAGTTTTCATTGTTTTAGAAAGAAAGATACCTTTTTTAGGAGTCGGCAATTTCACTGATATAATTAGAGTATATATTTACAATGATGAGTACGGACACCAAAGAATGCAAAACAAGTATGGCAATCTCACTTCTCAAAGCACATAATAGCCACTAGCATAAAAAGGAACAACTTTTATAAAATAATAATATAACTATCTTTCTTTGTAATTTTTCTTATTAGTCACTTTCATCTTTTATGATTAAATTGCACCAAATACAAGAACACAACACATCAACTGTTTGACAAAATTATTTTTTGAAGGGATCAAGCATTTCAATTGAAAAATCCAGATGGCTGGAATGGATGGTCTAAATGGGCTGCCCGACGAAGTACTTCCTCTTATCTTGTCTTACCTGCCTATAAAGGAAGCAGTACAAGCCCAACTGATTTCCAAACAATGGAAGAACATGTGGGCCCGTATGCCTGCTTTCGACTTTGATTTCGCTGACTATTGGTCGGAGGATATCTTCATTCGCGGTGAACACTCAACTTACGTAAGTGAAGATTCACAATGCCATGAGAACTTTGTGAGGGTCATTGATGCTGTGTTAGCCTCACAGCAAATTCAAAAGATAGCTAGGTTTAGATTGGTTTGGAAGTACCAGGTTAAGAATTACTTCTATGATCATCCTGTGAGAAGATGGATTCTTCTTGTTCTACAGAAGAGCCCTCAGGTGCTCTCCATATTCGTGCAACCTTGTGTTGGCAGAGTAGATGTGCCTGATGACACTTTTATATGCACATCGCTGAAGGAGCTGAAGCTTCAAGTTGATAACAGGATATGGCCTGAAAACCTGGAACCTGCATCTGTCAATCTCCCAAGTCTGAGAAGATTGAACCTAGGTTATTATACTATCAACAATGACTTCATGAACAAACTTTTACTTGGCTGCCCCAATCTTGAAGAGTTGGACCTCTACGCTTGCCGATTGAACCTTTCACAGATTTCTTGTGACAACCTGAAGTATTTAGTTATTGATGGCTGCTGTAATTCCACGAATATATTGGTTTCCATTCCCAGTCTCCAGTATTTGAAAGTTACTGTTTTGTCATGTCACACTGCGGGAATTGTTGTGGAAAACATGTCATCGCTTTTAAGAGCATGTGTCTGCTTTTTAACTGCTGATGAATTAATCCCAAAGGCATTCTATGACAGCGAGGTAAAGATGTTAAACGGCCTTTCAGGAGTGACACATCTTGATGTTCTTCTTCATGGATCAGAAGCTGAGGTATTCCTTAAAAGTTATACCATCTGTTTTTTTCTGAATAAAATAAGTTTTCTTTCTCTTGATTAAAAAGGAGTTTATTTGTTTCTGTATGATCATGATTACTTTTATCTTATATGAAGAAAATGTTGAGACATGCACTCGCCAATGGTCTGGAGTTGAAGAATCTAAAGGCTGTGCATGTTGAGAGTTTCGATTGTTGTTTGGTTGAATGCATAGATTTGATAGAACATCTTATACAGCATTCACCAACTTTGGAGAATCTGACCTTTTACCGTTGCAAGGTACCGATCCTCTTTAGGAAGATTTGATTATCTTGGCTTAGTTGTTTATATTAGAATCTTGCACATAAGACCACGTAAATATTGAAAGATCGTAAACCTTGTTATTTGGTTGTTTCTTAAGAGAAATTTCCTGAAAATTTGATTAGCAGGGTTAAAAGGTTATATAATGTCAGCTTTGTTTGAGTACATTATATAATTGGAATTGGTGTAAATTCTAATTGGAAATTGGTCTTAATTCCGATTGGATTTGATGTAATAAGAAAAACTGTCAATATTCATGGGGTTAAATTAGTTATGGTATCCTAAATCCTAATTTTATGTAATTTTTTGTGTCTATTAAAGAAATAAGTTTCTTTCAAAAAAAAGCAATGCTGAATTGAAAATCAAGCTAATTTTGGTTAAAATAAAGCCTTCAAATATTTTTCTGCAATGTCCCTCCATACTGAGTGAAACTAAAAAGGGGAAAGAGTTTTTCAGCAAAAAAGTGAAATTAAGTAAAAGCACATGCCACATATATATGTCTGAACTCATATGTCTTAATTCAGTAGAAAAGTGAAATTAAGTAAAAGCACATATATATGCCTTAACTCTATCTTTCAAGACCATATTGTTAAGTAAAAGCAGGTTTGTTACATATCTGATTGAAATTTCGTTTTACTTATCTTCTTTAATTAATAGGGATCTAAAATACATCCACCTGTAACACTATATATGCAATATGCCCTTTAAGTCATAATTTGTTTGTTGACCTAATTACTGACTAATATTCCTACTAATAAAAATTTTCTAGGATGGATCTGATGAAATTGAACTTTCAGAGCAATTGAGGGTGTTAGGAGAAGAAAATAAACATTGCCGGCCAGTGGAATTGAATCACGGAAGTGTGTATGAAACTCTAGATAAAGTAGATGAGCACCTGCTTCAATACACGTTACGTTTTGAGAAGATGCAGAATGAAGTAGCAGCAGAGGAAGAAGATGGGGAATAAAATGTAGCAATCTTATTAGCAGCAGCAGTAGAAGAAAAACTAAGTGAAGATAGAGAAAAAAAAATTAATATGTATAATATGTAATTATATGTAAATGTTTAATATGTTTATTATGTGTAATATGTAGGTAAGACAAAATGTTATTAGCAGCAGCAGTAGAAGGAAAGTAAGAAAATGAAGATAGGAAAAAAATGTTTAATATGTACTTAATGTAAATGTTTAATATGTTTATAATGTGTATGTTTAACATGTACAACATGTGTAATTGTCAATAATTTGTAAATGTTATATATATTTAATATGTTTTATATGTGTAGTTATATGTAAATATAGTTTTATTGTCAAACCATGCATGTACAACAAAGTAAAGGGTTATTTTGAATCGTAAAATTAGACAGGTTATATACATGTAAAGCTTTCTTTGATCAGTCCATACTGCAGCAGAATCACTCATCTGCGACTGGTTGCAAATTTGGAAATTAGACAGGTTATATACATGTCAAGCTTTCTTTGATCAGTCCATACTGCAGCAGAATCACTCATCTGCGACCGGTAAACCGATCGCAGAAGACCAAAAACCGGTCGCAGATGCCAATTAGAGATGAGCCCCGATCGCACATCGTCTGGTCGCTATTTGCTCATCGCAGATACCTCGTGCTGACGTCATGACGGTCGCAGATGACATCATCCGGTCGCAAAATGTGACATCATCCATTTTCCTGATTTATTTTGTTTGTTTTCGAATTTACACCAAATTTATATAGACCCATACAAAGATACTGTATAGCTCAATCACATTGAAGACTCAACTTCTCAAATTTCATATATCACATGGGATGCTAAATTTAAATTCAAATATGCTAGATTTCATTTTAAATTCATTACAGATGCATAAATTTGATACAAAGCTTACAAGAGTACAAATTCAAGAAATGAAATATCTAATTACCCATACATGGTGTTCATCTCTTTACAACTATTGAATTGAATAAAATAAATTAAAAAAACTACAATTGTACCTAGTGCGTACAATATAGTAATATACAACAAATATCTAGTGCAGGTGAGACAAACAGTTATGTCAGAACTATTGCCCCTCCTAGAAATTTTTTTATAGATCTTGCCCCTGAAAATTCTAGATCCGCCCCTGGATCAACCTGTATATAGAAAAAGGGCAAATAAGTTATTTTTCTCATTAACGGTGATGAAAATGAGCCAAATGGAGATAAACATTGATATATGCAAAATTAAAATATATAAACCAATAACTAGATCTGAAATAAATGTCACCTAGTTCCTTTATCTTGGACTTAAATCTGTCAACAAGTTGCAATATGGTTGCCTGATAGTAAGTTTTTTGGTATTGGATACAGATACGGAGATACCTGATAGTAAGTTTCCATGGACTTGTTCAGGGTATGATGAATAACAAACCTGACTAAAGTAAAAGAGCATTATGAAAACTTTAATTAATCATTGATTTATCCAACAATAGCGAAACAAGAACACACCATCTGGTTTATTTGTTCCCACATCCCAAAAGCCACCTGAACTAAATAAATGTTGTTAGTATTCAGTGCCAAATTTCCGAGAAAATAGTTATAGAGCTCAAAATAGAGATGCATACCGTGCCAACAATGACCTGCAATTCAATTTTGATCCAGCTGTCAAATTGTAGGAAATAGTACACATTTCTGTGCATTTTTTTTCCATATGTAGAAGCAGAAAGTGACCTTACCTCAAGTGGACTTCTTCACGAGAAATTAAATTCATATCTGCATGGTAAAAATCTGCTGAAATTCCTCTATCACGCAAATCCATTGCAATCTATAAATAATACAAGCATACCCCAATGGAATAACAACCAGAGATAGGATCAGAGAATGGAAGAATTTAAAGTCAGAGGAGTCAAGTACGGATGGTCAGTGACACTGCCGCTACCGCTAAGGTCGCAGGTTCAAACCCCGCAAATGCAGGGGAGGAGAATAAGATACCTTAAAAGAATTTTGAGTGTCGCCACCTTGCTTCTAATACAGAGCCTTAATCCCAAAAAAAAGTGAAAGAGAATCAAGTTGTAGAATGATAATCTAACCTGCTCACATTCCTTCCTAGAGAAACAATAAACAATTACAGACTCATTATTAGGATATGCCCCTTTAATAAAATCTGCTATCTCATCGACAACATATTTTCCTACGGACGTTTTCTCTTGAACCTGTTTACCAATGGTAAATAAAAACTTCGCAAGATATAAAAGCACAATTTTACCAAAATAGAGATAATTCTAAAGGCTAGTATATATACCTTATAGAAGAGGTTGGTATGGGACGGTTGACTTTACTAACAAACCTGACACATCTGGGTATATGAAGCATCTCCATCAGGTCCATTTGAACCTTGTATGTAGCAGTAGCCTACAAAATATGTTAAATACTTAAATCAACCCAAATCCGATTAATGATTCAAAATTGAAATTCTTGTTAAACTGAATGACTGATACCTGAAAACATGAAAATACCTTACTCGGT
Organism: Eleocharis quinqueflora; assembly: GCA_964058865.1. Classification (NCBI taxonomy): domain Eukaryota; kingdom Viridiplantae; phylum Streptophyta; class Magnoliopsida; order Poales; family Cyperaceae; genus Eleocharis; species Eleocharis quinqueflora. The sequence continues at coordinate 35,438 of CAXKVX010003473.1, read as the reverse complement.
TCTGAAGCTTGATCCCACGAATCTGCATCAACATAGAAAACATGAAAATTATATCAAATATGATACAGAAAAAAATAGAAGTGAAATTAAAGGGATAAGGTCTTTCTTACCCACTGAATCATTTAGAAGAGCAGATAAAGCCATCTTCTAGAGAACCCAACAAGAATGCATCCTGCAACAACAAAAAGAGTACAGGACAATGAAATTGACATCAGATGATTTATCATCCAAATCAATTCTTCAATTTGGAAGAGATGCACATGACACCAAAATAGGAGAATCAACTGAATCATGTGATTCAATAACACGAGTCACAATATGATTCGTGTAATTAATTGTTAACATGCTTTGACTACTAATTCCAAACTTGAATCAAGGCTGGAAGATCTGATAGCCCTTTAAAAGTGTAATCCACATAATCATCATAAATTAAATAATTATTTCTAACACTGGATTATGCAAGCAACATGTATTTGAAACTAATTAAACTGTTTCTTTTAAGAATAGCTTTTTTCGAGCTCTAGGAAATCTGATAGCACTGGCAGGAGAGAACTACTGATAATAGGCTAACAGAATAGAATTTTCAGTGACCCGCCACAGCACATCAGGTCCCGCCTCTGACACAGATAGAGAACCATTCTAATTTCTAAGTACTTAAGTAGGATCGGGAGACACTGAGACAGGAGGAAATGAAAGGACGGGACCTACTTGTTTGTTCCTGTTCCTGTTCCTGTCCTTTTCAAGTTTCAAGCATCGCAAAAACAATAATACCAGTATTGTACGTACTGTACCCCTTGTATTTGTATAATTGTATAGCTCCTACCCACTTGTACCTGTCAGTCTGTCACCTCTCAGTCTCAGTCGTCAAGGTCTCATTTATCGTATTGTTTTGTAACTTTGTTCCATATGGATCGTAATATCAAAAAAAAGGGAATAATGAATAATGATTGAATGGATGGATGGTTGGATACTTGGGTGCATTTTGTTGTTTGTTGCGTAATTGTTCCTATCAATGGTACACAGTAAAAGCCCAAAATTTTAATAATAAACAAACAAAAAAATGCTGAAAGGAGAATATTTTATCTAAAATCACAAAATAAGCAAACCGTAATCTCAAATTCCGGTTCCCAACCCGTGATCTTAGAATCCGGTTGGAATCTGAGATTACAGTCTTGTACATTGCTTTCACTTTAGATACACCAACACCTCTTATCGAGTTCATTTCTGTAAAAAAAGAGAGAACAAGAGAGCGAGTGAGATACAAGCAAATAAGTTTTCAAGGAAGAAATTTGAATAATCATCAGGTATGTAAAATTTTACTAAAATAGTGCGTAAATAGCAATAAATTACTGAAAATTTTACTAAAATAGCAATAAATTTACTTTTTTCATGCACAGCAAAACTTCAGAGAAATGATTCCAATTTTTGTGTATTTTGGTGGTGAGATACGAAACGGACCTTACGGTATCGAGTACAGTTGTGCCCCTAAATTTACTTTTCCTGGAAATTATCAAACTCGTTACGAACATGTCCAAAACATTATATACCAGAAGACTGTTGGTTACGATGCCGGATTCTTATTTAGTCGTTACGAGGGAAGACTGCTGATGGCGTGTGGCTATGATGCCGAGGGTCAGTTGATACCATTGGCATTTGCATTGGTAGAGAAAGAAAACTTAGAAAATTGGGCTTGGTTTATGAATTGGTTGCGTCGATAAGTGTTCGGACAAGCTCGGATATGTGTAATATCTAACCGACACAAGAGAATTAAGGCGGGTTTCGAACATCCCCAATATGGATGGTCTGAGGCAAACGGCGAAACTCAGTCAGTACAGAAAATAACAATCCAACTGCAACACAATATCATCCGGCACGACACTCGATTAGCATTGCCCCTGCTTCGAAATCACTTACCGAAAGACTTCGATCTTTGTTTCGGGCTAATCGCTCATTTCTTGTATTTTATTTTTTTAAATGTAGTAGAGATCACATGAAAGATATATATGGATGGTCCAAATAAAAATGATAGTCTCTAACTTAAAGTTCTCCAAATAAAAGTCTCTAACATAAAGGCCTACAACATAGAAGTCTCCAACATGCTATACTAAAAATCTGACGGACTGAACCTCTGAAATGGTCGACCTTCGATGTTTCATCGCCCCCTGCGATGTGCAATACAGCTCGGATCGCACCGCCAGAACATGTGCATTCTTCATTATCCTGTGATACCACCAGAGGAGCAGGGGTCTGCACGAAGAATGGATCTCCACCTTCCGTGTACTGAGTGCTGTCAAATAAATTTTCCACAAAGTCGTGGCCCGCAACCGCCTGCTTAGAATAAAACATATGAATCAGAAACAAAAAAAACTAGTGAATCATAGTCAAAGATTTAATATATATAATCACGAACTTGCGAAGACTGGCCTGTCTCGAATGAGGGGTTCGTATATCCTTGGTACGGTCCAATCGTTTCCTGTGTCTCATATACCTGCTTCGAAATACATATGTTAGTATGTTCGGAATCAATATTTCACAATACTTATTAAAGTATATAATTACCGGGGCAGTCTGACTGGCAATGAACTCCTCATAGCTGATATCTCCCCTATAATAATCGCTCCAAATCACATCTGTAGCCTGAACAGGAAACTCCTCAGGCAGCTCGGGCTCGTCATCCGTCGAGATGTCCTCGACAACCTCGGGTAAATTGGCTTATCTCAATAACTTCTGAAATCGAGGTCCTTGGCCGACATCATCCATGTGCCCTCGACACGATATCAACATTTTTTGCCGAATTTCTTCAAACCTCGGGTGAAGACATTTCGAACTGCAGCCACAGCATCTTTAAATGCTCGCATACTCTGCAAAATAACAATAATCAATCTTCACTATCAGAGAATGATAACAAATATTAAGTGTTGTTAAAAAATTAAGAAAGATAACTGACCACTCGAGTATACACATCACTATCAGAGACATATGTCTGCGTGCAAGAAGATAACTGAGCACTGTTGTGTCTAACAATGTAACAATGTCTCTTATTTGTCGATTTGCAAAACAATCTTGAATTTTACCTCGTTCGTGTGTTTTGAGTTTGTTACAGGGACTATATAGCAAAAATGGATATCCGGAAGATTGTAGAGTGCAACATGAGCATATGGAGCAAATAAAGATTTAAATAGGTTTAAAGTTAATTCATATGTAAAATCAAATTTGGTTAATATGGGTATGATTAATCTTGAGAAAATCTAGATTTTGCACTAACCGTTATAACCCTTCTTAACCGTTATAACGATTAGCTCAATCGAATTGCAATACAAAATGTTCATTTTTCTCTAGAATGAACTGTTACACAACTGTTACCAACCGTTATAACGGTTAGGTTCATCCTAGACCCAAATCATGTTACTTTGGTTCAACCGTTATAACGGTTTCTAAGCATTATAACGGTTAGATCAAATATTTGAATTTGATATGTGCTCCGTTTTGTTCCAGAGACAATCATTACATAACGCTTGGCAAGCGTTATAACGGTTTGATTGACTCAGCCTAGAAACTGCAGGATTTTGTACTAACCGTTATAACGGTTACCAAGCGTTATAACGGTTCGGGACGAAATACCCTGTTTTGGAAGGTTATTTGTTGTTGCTATATATACAACCTCTTTCTTCTTTCTCCATCTATCTTTTGCAAAAATTTAAAACCCTAGCAGCCTCCATTGCTGAACCTCTAAAAGCTTTCTAATAGCTCTCATAATTCTCAAGTTTAATTGACTCAAAATTAGCTAAATATTTGTGAGACTTGAGAGATCATTGCTATACTACTTTCTTGTGCTTTGTGTTCATTGGACGAGTCTAGTCTCTAATCTTCGTGTGTAAAGAGCTAGATCTCGGTCCTTATAAAGGATTCTATTTGGTGATAGTGCATACGGCTCGATCCTATTACCAAGTCGGGGGATCGGGAGTTTCGGAGACGTAGGCTCGTCAATAGCCGAACTCTGTTATCATATCGGTGTCACGCGTTCTACGCACTGTTTGATCTTTCTAAACTTTCTTTACTTTAATTTCTGTAATTTAATTATCTTGAGTAGATTTGGTGATTTGTTCTAATTGAAATTGAATTTGAATTGTGAAATTTGCAAAAAGAACCCTAGAATTGCATTGTGTACCTATTCACCCCCCTAGGTAACTCAAAGTGGTATCAGAGCAGGTTTAGTTTGCTAACTAGAAATTGTTTTAGTTCACAAACCAATATCTATAATTATGGCTACTTATAGACATGTCAAGGAACCTCCGGTATTAGATGCTAATTGTAAGAATTTTGGACATTGGAAACGTTGTATGGTGAATTACTTAGAGATTTGTGATCTTTGGGATGTTGTAGTTGACAAGTATGTTCTAAAATACAACACCGAAACCGGGAAACTTGATGTATTATGTTTACCAAAGAAAAAGAACAATGATGCCGCCGTTAATGCCGTATTGTCATCAGTTAGTGAAATCATAGCACCAATTTTTGGAAATCTTAATAATGCTCATGACATGTGGCAAGTGTTGTTGAAACAGTATGAGGGAAATGACCAAATCAAAAGAAACAAAGTGGCCGGTCTAGATACTCGGTATGAAAACTTTAGAATCGAAGAAAATGAGAGTATCGAAGACATGTACCATAGACTTACCATTATCATTAATGAATTCATTGAAATGGGAGAACCTTTAACTAACAACAAGATTGTAGGTAAGCTTTTCCGCACCATGATTGTGAGACCCGATTGGCAAGGATTCGTTGGACCGCTCGAGGTGGTGAACGGGAGAAATGTCGAGCCATTCACACCGGATGAGATATACACCTCATTTCGGTCCTTTGAAGAAACTCTCAAGCAAACCTCTAACAAAAATCAAGGAGGCAAGGCAATCGCTTTTCCGACACAAAGCTCTAAGTCAAACAACTCTTCGTTCACTCATTCTCGACCAACAAGCGACAATCCTTTCAAAAACATGGGACAAGATCATGAGAAGTAAACACAAATCCTAGCCAAGATGTTACAAGGTATATTTGCTTTTGAGAAGAAATATAATGCAAAGCGGGAAAGCAAGGGAAAAAAGGTGGTGTGTGTTATGTGTGAAAGAGAAGGACATATCATCCACACGTGCTACAAGATTTTTCTGCAAATGAGGTCTCAAGACGGTGATGAGAGGCAAGAGCGAAAAGGGTATGCAAAGAAGGATGGTTACAAGGGCAAAAAGAAGCCCAAAGCAATGCATGCCGATAGATGGAATAACGAAGATGAAGATAGCGAGGAATTCGAAGTTGAAGTCGAGGAGGAGAAGAAGGTGAACTATTCACTAATGGCGATTTGCAATGAAGAGCCTAACACCACTGACATTGACTCAATCATAGCTAGCAACAGCATCACCGACCCCACAACCATTGAAATTCTCATGAGTACTATTTTGGCCAAGGCGAAGAAGGTCACTATTAACTCGGAGAATGATGAAAAGACCAAGCAAGTTGAGGAGGCCATGTCTTCATCTCCTAAAGAGGAGGCAAAGGTATATCAAAACTCAAATAATTTTATTCCTAAGCCAACATGTGCCTCATCTCTTTGCATTAGTGATGATGATGATGAGGATGATGATGAGAACATCATCAATGATACAAGCATATTATCTAATGAGGAATCCTTGAAAATTGAAATTGTTAGGTTGAACAAACTTCTTATTGAGGCAAATCGTGGGTTAATGAGAAAAGAAAGCATAATTGCGGGGTTAAATAACAAAATACTTTCACTCGAATCAAAGGTAAAAGAAGGTAATTTGATAAATGAAAAGGTGTTACTAACAAGTGGCTCAAGAGTTTTTGGAACCACTAGTGTATATAGTAATGACACTAGGAGGGATCTAACCAAAATGTTTGAGGGACAAAAACCCCACGACAAGTCGGGTCTTGGATATAAAAAGAGCGCATCCTCTTTTCAATCCATCTCTCAACAAAACCCTAAATTAAAAGGAAAACAATCTCAAAACTCAAAGAGCAAGAACCAAGCACAATCAAAGCTTATCTCTAGGTCAAACTATGCCTTTAGGTATCGCTTTAATCTAGGATCCTATGCCAAAACCAAACCGGAATCTAGGTGTACCTACTTAAGTCCACCTTGGTCTAAGAACTTCTACTATAGGGCACCAACCGGTTGGAGGTATGAACCAAAAGGTAAAAATCTTGCTCAAAATGGCCCTCAAATAAATGAGAAGCCAAGAGTTGTTTTCCAACAAACACATAATACTCAAAGCAATAAAATTCATGAATTAAAATGCGATTACCAAACTCGCTTTGTTAAATTACACACAAATCCTGTAACCAAAGCGTTTTGCAATTATTGTTGTAAGAATGGTCATATCTCATTAGAATGCGATTTTCGAAAGAAAGGTAACTTGAAAAATGCTATTTGGGTTCCTAAACTTAAAAATTAAATAAAACGGTTGGCAACCTCCCTACGAATCACCTAGCCATACATTTAGGGGTAGTTTAATATTAAAATATATTAGTGTATTTTAACTACTAGTATAATCTTATAGGTTTGTTTGACATCATCTCATAGAGAAAATGCTTGGATCATTGATAGTGGATGCTCACATCATATGACCGGTTCTAGTTCTAACTTTATTTCATTGAAACCTTATGATGGTGGTTCGGTAACCTTTGGAAGTAATCAACGAAAGAGTAAGATTGTTGGCATAGGGTCCATTGGTAACCAACACCTAACTATTTCAAATGTGTATTTAGTAGATGGTTTAAACTTTAACTTGCTTAGCGTAAGCCAACTATGTGATGCCGGTTATTATATAAAATTTGATACCCATAGTTGTCATCTAATGTGGTCCAAAACAAACGAGGAGGTATATAAAGGTGGAAGACAAAATGGGATATACTATCTCTACTTAAATGATTTTAGACAAGGTGAAATATGTTTAAATGCATTGACTAATCAATCTTGGCTATGGCATATAAGGCTAGCACATTTAGGTGCAAGCTCCATCAAGAAGCTCATTAAACATGATCTAGTAAGAGGACTACCATTAACCAAAATCGACTTGGATGGTGTATATGAGGAATGCATCAAAGGTAAACAAGTAAAGTATAGTTTTGTCTCAAAGGACATGGCATCAACCGATAAGCCACTACAACTATTGCACATTGATCTATTTGGACCAATAAGTGTTCCTAGTTTAGCTAAAAAGAGGCATGTTTGTGTAATTGTTGATGACTATAGTAGATACACATGGGTTATATTCTTAAGCCACAAAAGTAAAACATTTGAGAACTTTGTTGAATTTTGCAATAGAGTGGAGAATGAAAAAGAGTTAAAAATTAAGAGAATTAGAAGTGACCATGGAGGTGAGTTCGAAAACACCAAATTTGATGAATTGTGTGCATTAAGAGGGTACAAACACGAGTACTCGGCCCTTAGAACACCTCAACAAAACGGTGTGGTAGAAAAGAAAATTCGTACATTGCAAAAGCTTGCACGCACCATGTTGAATGATTTCTCCTTACCAAAGTATCTTTGGGCCGAAGCGGTTAACACTGCATGTCATGTAATAAATAGAGTAGGATTAAGACCAATAATTAAAAGAACGCCATATGAATTGTGGGTCGGACGTAAGCCAAACATTGCCTATTTTCGAACGTTCGGTTCAAAATGCTTTGTACTTGATGATTCTACTAAGGTCACCAAATTTGACTCAAAATCAATTGAAGGAAATTTAGTAGGTTACTCGATGACAAGAAAAGCATATAGAGTATATATACCTACCTCTAAAATTGTTATTGAATCGATTAATGTAAAATTCGATGAGTCTACTAATACTTGGGCCGAGAAAGGAAATGTTGATATTGTAGGTACGGAAGCACCAAATGTTACTCAAGAAGGACAAGGACAGGGACCAAGCGAGTTCATGATTGTAGATGATTCACCTCATGCATGCGAAGACGTAGTTATGACTTCGGAACAAGCGCAAGAACATGAACAAGGTGGTCTAAATGAAAATGCTTCTCAAGAAGATGACGTTACATCGATGGAGCAAACCGAGCATCAACCGCCCCAAGACCTAAGGGAAGTAACCGTTCACCCTTTAACAAACGTAATTGGTAACCCTAGGGATGGTGTTAGAACTAGGTCCAATTTGAACCAAATGATTGCTCATTGTGTGTTTGTCTCGCAAATCGAACCCACAAATCTAGAACAAGCGTGTAAAGATGCCGATTGGATTTGTGCCATGCAAGAAGAGTTAAATCAATTTGAACGTAATAAAGTGTGGGAACTTGTACCAAAACCTAAGAATAAAGGGATAATTGGAACAAAATGGGTTTTTCGGAATAAAAAGGATGAAGAAGGGAACGTTGTTCGTAATAAAGCTAGATTAGTAGCACAAGGCTTTAGACAAAAAGAAGGGTTGGATTACGATGAAACTTTTGCACCCGTGGCTAGACTAAAATCCATTAGAATGCTCTTGGCATATGCCTCTTACAAAGGCTTTACCTTATTCCAAATGGATGTCAATAGTGCATTCTTGAACGGATTTATACAAGAAGAAGTTTACGTACACCAACCACCCGGATTCATTGATCCAAATTTTCTCAATCATGTATATAAACTCGACAAGGCCCTCTACGGTTAAAACAAGCTCCTCGAGCTTGGTATGGTAGACTTAGCTCTTTCTTGGTAGAAAATAATTTTATAAGAGGGAAGAACGATACCACATTGTTTACTAAGAAGAATGAGAATGATTTATTGTTAGTTCAAATATACGTAGATGACATTATTTTTGGTTCAACTAATGCGGCACTTGCCGAGGATTTTGCTTCTTTGATGAGCAATGAATTCGAAATGAGCATGATGGGCGAGTTGAAATTCTTCTTAGGATTGCAAATCAAGCAACAACCCGATGGCATATTCATAAATCAAGCAAAATACGCAAAGGAATTGGTAAAGAAGTTCGGGTTGGACGATAGCAAGGTGAGCAAGACACCGATGGCGACAAACATCAATCTCGATGCGGACGAAAGCGGGACTCCAGTGGACATCTCTCAATACCGAGCTATGATAGGTAGTCTACTCTATTTAACAATAAGTAGGCCTGACATTATATTTTCGGTATGTCTTTGCGCTCGTTTTCAAGCAAATCCTAAAGAGTCACACATGAAAGCCATGAAAAGAATTCTCAAATATGTCAAAGGCACCTTGAACTTAGGTCTATGGTATGGTCGCCAATCAGAACTTGATCTAGTAGGGTATACGAACGCCGACTTTGCCGGAGATAGAATGGATAGAAAAGGCACAAGTGGAATGTGTCAATTCTTAAGCGGTTCCCTTGTGTCATGGTCAAGTAGAAAACAAACATCTATATCCCTATCCACCGCTAAGGTCGAATACGTACCCGTCGGTAGTTGTTGCACTCAATTATTGTGGATGATACATACTTTGAATGATTACGACTTACGCTTCCGCAAAGTCTCAATAATGTGTGACAACACAAGCGCAATACTAATCTCTAAGAATCTGATATTTCATTCTCGCACAAAACACATAGAGATTAGACACCATTTCATTCGAGACCACATTGAAAAAGGTGATATAGAATTATCATACATAGACACCAAAAATCAAATCGCCGATATTTTCACAAAACCTCTACCAACTCAAATACATTGTGAACTACGCTTCAAACTCGGCATGCTTGCTCTTACCTAATACAATACTCAAAATCACTCTGAACCGTTATAACGATTGGTAACCGTTATAACGCTTAGCTCAACCATGCTGTGTCAAACTACCTGAGTCTTCAAACTTATTACAAACCGCTATAACGGTTCCAAAGCGTTATAACAGTTATAATTAATTCAACAAGAAAACAAATATGCAAAAATCCTCCAGGAGAAAGCATTATCCAACGCTTGAGAAGCGTTACAACGGTTAGATTGTAACGCTTACAAAGCATTATACAACACTTACAAAGCGTTGTAACGGTTAGTATCGTCAGGCATAATCTTCCAACTTTGTACTTAAGAGTTATAACGCTTGGTAAGCGTTATAACGGTTACCTCATTCACAGCGACACCTTTCAACTAACCGTTATAACGGTTTTGAAGCGTTATAACGGTTCTCGATTTCCAGAGACGCCTTTTTAGTTTGACAGCCCTCTTCCTCTCCCAACCTTTCATTTCCATTTCGACTTTTGCCTCTTCCTCTCCAAACCCTACACCTCTCTACCCCCAAATAACACCCTTTCCTCTTGATTCTTCTCTAATTTTCTTCAAGATCTCAACTCTCCTAAGCCTTCTCTCCCTATTTCACTCACTCATTTTTCCCAATCTCTTCTCAATCTCTCAATTTACAAACCTAGGGTTTCATCTTCAACTTCAATCTCCATGGCTAGTGAAGAAGGCAGCAAGAAGAAAATGGGCCGCAAGATGCTCGCCTTCAAGCGAACCTGTCACACCCCAGAAATATTAAGTAGCTTAGGGGTGTTAATCCCGCCACGTGTACTTGTTTACAAGTACACGAAAGGCTTAATTTATTATTATAGAAACATGGTGATCTTAACAAACTTTATATAAATAGAGGGACAACACACATAGTGAACACAATACATGAACATCCAACATCCAAATACATATATATATAACGATGCCCTTTACAAAATTTCCAGCGAAAGCTAAAGAAATGTAAAATACATACAAAGAGATCGGTCTCACCAAAAGATGTGAGACCGGTCCTCGCTAACCTACTACAAACTACTCCTAATCAAACGAAATATAAGAAACAAAACAGACTGGAGGTCTACAAAACGGAAGGCACCGGGACTCCATCCTAGCTCTCTCCTCTTGGACTTCAAAATAGCTCCTGCTTCTTACCTGGACCCCACAACCAACCGTGGAACGTGAGATAAAAATCTCAGTGTGGATTAAGGTCCAGCCTTTGGGTTTATATCCGATTCAAATGGGACCATACACATTTAGAAAACCTACTTATATTATGATTTACTACACCTAATTATGTGTAAGTTAACCATACTTACATTTATTTGGTAGTTTTTCTAAATACGACGATACGAAAATAAACCCAAAAGATATATGAGGAATAATAGGTATATACCATAATAAGGAATATTATCAAATCTCCCAAACAAAAGAATAAATTTGTCAATTTAAAACCCCAGGTGTAGGACATCAGGATTCGCCCCCTTAGACGGGTCACGGGATCGCGCCGCCAATCTAACTTAATTCTGAGTTTCCAGAACGAAACGCCCTGGTAAAAGCATGAGCGGCTACAAAAAGCACACACTCGGTCAAAGAGCGAACCGAGATGCCTACCCTTACCAAAATAGAAAATAAGGAAAATAAATACTCGGTCTCAGTCGTCATACGAAAATAAGGAACCGACTACCCGTTTGAAAAGAATATAATAAAAGGGAACTCCCTGTACTAGTTAAAGCCAAGGGGAGCCCCTGACTTCCTCTGTACCAACCAGGGGCCAAAGGAGGAAGACCTTCGAATATTAGGAGATCCCGAAATATCGGCTAATGAATAATATAATAGAGAACGGAATAGCTCCAATACTTCACATATGACACGCATACTCTAAACTGAGAAACCGAACCTTAATCACTCAATTGAGAAGATATTATAATACTATTTATTAATAAGGATCTTGAAAGAAACTCTCATACTGGCACTACGAGCCATCAAGTGATGGTTATCGTTGGTGAGGAATAGTCAAATGTCCTTAAGGACATCCCGTTGAGAGTATCCCATGGGCTATGTCAGACACCATGACACATACTAACTCCACGATGCCCTCAGACTACATCCAATCTAGAACTCACCGGCCCGACACTCATCACTCCCGACGAAATACATATAGTATACAATACGCATTCTACCTATAAGTATTCTAATAACCTATACGATCCGTATATCGGATCTTACATGCAATTATGCTGTGCAGATGACATGCAATGCAGGTTGGTCTTCATTTATGGTACAGTTACCGGTATGCAAACATGACAGTTCAAGTTCTACGGGCCTGATTAACATTTGTGGGTGATTTGGTAACCGCAGTTCAGTTTAAGTAGGTCTGGTAGGTCCTAGTTATAAAAGAAAGGGATATAAACCCCAGGAACCACACCTGTTTACGAGGAAAAGCAGCGCTGATATCTAGGCGTTTACTTGAGAAATCTCTTGTAGTGCCATTGACCCTGTCCGCGCCTACATGGTCAAGAGTCACCTTGTCTTCCGTGACCGAACATCAATTTACTAAACTTCCTATTTGGCGTTAGGGTTTTATCAGCTTAGTGTATTGAAAAGTTATGTAACTTATGAAAATAAATAAGACAAAAATCTAGACGTTGAGACGTTTATTGATGCTCCTAATACAATTTTATTATTTTTACTTAGTCAAAACTCTGTGCAGTATCCTGTCGGCACAGAGGGTGTGAGTATTCTATTCTTCCAGTTTTCTATTTCTTTATCCAATGCTCACTTTTATTTATCTATTTAATTAAAGTCTTAATTATGTGCTTACTACTTTTATAACAAAACTACGTCGTTAAGACGATACCTATAGAATCAGCAATAAAGTAATAGCACGAAGCAAGCATGTTATAAATCCAACCATTTTTAGTTGTGCATTTTTATCATTAAACTAACAAAAGGGTAAAGAAAAATAATTAATTAGATGTTAACTAGTAAGTGTGTATTTATATTATTTTTGTGTTTATAGAGAAATTGATCAATATATACATATTGTGTTTAAATATTTGTTTAGTCATAATTGTATGTATATTATATATATTGTATTTGAAGGTTACTTATATAGTTATATGTATTATGTTAATGTATTATATGTATGATATGTATCGTATGGTATTTAATGTGTTTAGAGAAATTGAATCAATATATATTCTATACACATAATTATACTTAGTCCATTTATGTCGATGGTGTGTGATATTTTACTATTATATTTATATAGTGTTCACTTAGTCGTATAGCTAATCATAAATATTATTGTACTTACTAAATATCCAATTACTTAATTAAATCGCCACGTATTGATATTATAATACTTTATTGTTATTCCATTATTTTTAGTTATCTATACTTACTAATATTGCACGTATTATTTATCCATATTAAAAGATGTTTAATCTTTTTGTTTTAATTGATAGTTTGTTTTTGATCAATATTAGCATTAATATTATTAATATACTTCTTAACTTTACTTGTTTGATAAGTATTATCATTTATCCTAAGTGTTGCTATATTTTAGTTAATATGTTTGATCGATATATGTAATTAGAGAGATGCTATCGTGCTTCATGAAGTAGATGGATCTCGTGCTTCATGTTTTTAAAATCGTTGGATTGAAACTTTCTAGCCATTCATTTGGGTGCCATCTTAATATTACGAATGTAATGGTACTATTCCCCTCCCTTGGGTACTTTTCCCCCTTTTTCGCCTATACTAAGTACACGTCTCCCAAACTTCAAGCTTTTCCGTATTAATTAACCCTTTTCCCTTCTCAACTTAATTAGAATTTTGACCGTTCCATCCCTGTTTTCCTAGAAATTATGAAAGAATTTAGAAAGCCATGAAGGATACTAACCAAAAATTAAGCTCTGATACCAGTAAATGGCGCCTTACGGATCGATCTTCAAACTTCGCAGGCCACTGAGGACGCGGGATAGTAAGAAGATAAGTGCGGAATAGTGAATTTGAAAGAAGAAATTTGAAAAGTTGGAATTTTATTGATACTTAAGTAAGAGAAGTAAAACTTGCTGGTTCTCAGCTTGTTTTGCAACTCTGAATACAAGCCCTTATATAGAACTAGAGACTCGAATTTTGGAATCTCAATTATCACATCGGGTGCTCATTGGGCCCCATCGACATGTGAATAAAGGGATTTCCACAATACTTTGTCTCAAAAGATAACAAACGTGAGTGGGTGACTCAGCTAACCACTACACTCCACTCAAAATAAAGTAAAAGGTGCTCATATAATTGAGCACTACACTCCAAGCAAATTTTTGGTAAACGGCTCTAATTCATCCACCTGCTAAAGCATTCACAAACACTTAGTAGTGGCTATCTTATCATGCCACCTGCATAAGAAAACAAAACAAAAGAAAGATCCTCACAATTAAGTGATCCAGACCTAAAAAGTCAGCAGTTACCCATAGGACCCTGCCAGACTGAACCTTAAGATTTATTTATCAAAATTCAGCAGTTTTCATGAACTTCTGCTAAACTTTGGGACTCACCACAGCTTCCTTAATTTACATTTTTACAATATTATTAAGAAAAGCTTTAAAATCTTTTTCCATTCTTTCGAGCATTTCAAGCTGTTTCTTTAGTATCCAATAATTATCAGTTAGGATACAGTCACTGCGTTGGTAAGGCTTACAGTATTTCTCCTCCCTGTTAATTATGGAAATCAATTGCTGAATGTCCACCAAGGTGTGTCGCATGTGCATTTCCTTGGTGTCGGACAATCTTTGTGCGTTCTCACGCCATTCTTTGAGGCTTTGGTTTGGTTTGTTAATGTAGGCCTCGAACTGTTGTGCATGTAGTTGATCTACATTGATAAGGGGAACAGGTTTTCGATTTTCTCTTGAAGGGATTGGGTTAATTCTTTCGGGACTGGCACATTGTTTTCCTCTTTGTTGCGCATTTCGTCTAGTACTGGACCCAATTTCTCGATCATCAGCCCTTGCTGGTCTGTGAGACATTGTGTGTTAAGGGCAGCAGTTGTAAGTCTCGATAGAGTATCTGCTAACGAGTTGAGTCTTCCTTCAATGTGCTCAAAGTTCACCTGTACTCCTGTACCTGTTACAAAATCAACAAACTTAACCCATCTAACGCGCGAGGGTTTATTGTTAGATGACTTGTTATAAAAACTTATTATCGCCTGACAATCTGTTCTTAATGTGATTTCCGGCTTGTCCAAATAATGGATTTTCATGGCTGATAACGTTTCCATACAAGCGTGAATTTCTGCATCAATTGTTGACTTTATAACATCAAACTTGCCACTGGCATATGCACAGACTTTCTCGGTTGATCTGGGGTCATTCTTTCTCGGTTTCCATTTGCAAACTCCACCCCATCCTTCCATGCAACCGTCTGTTTCTAGTATAATGTATGCGTCCTCTGGCGGAAAACTCAGATCTGGCAAATTCTGGACCAGTTCCTGAATTTGTTTTATTAAATTTATATCTGAGGCTTTCAATCTTTTATCTCCATGTGGGCTAACTTTGGAGTAAAGAGGACCAAGCAAAATTCCCAATTTCGGGATGTAGGATCTAGCATAATTCAAAATTCCAAGCCATGATCTTAGACCCTTTTTCTCTTTGAGTTGTTCTATATCAAAGTTGGCTATCTTTTTAATGATGTGTGGTTGGAGCTTAATTTTTCCTCTATTGATATGTGCTCCTAAAAAGTCAATCTCAAGTACAGCGATTTTCATCTTAGTTGGTGATAGTACTAAACCGTGTTTTTCACAAATAGCTAACATCACCTCTAAATGCTGTGCATGTTTCTCCTCGTTTTTCGAGAATACTAGAATATCGTCAATGTACACTGCAATGAATGCCTCTGTTCCTCTAAAACAATTATTCATTTTTCTTTGAAATATTGCGGGGGTATTCTTCAAGCCAAACGGCATAACCAACCATTCATATAACCCTCCTGGGACGATAAAAGTCGTCCAAGGGATAGATTCAGGACTCATGGCTACTTGGTGAAAGCCACTTTTAAGATCAAATTTGAAAAATATTCTGCTATTACTGATCTTTTTAAGGATTGTGTTTATACCGGGCAGACTGTATTGATCCTTGTGTGTATTGTCATTTAAAGTTCGGTAATTAAGGACCATCCTCTCCTTTCCTTTTATTTCCTTACCAGTTTTTGGATCAATAGATGTACCAGAATTTACAATAAAGGCCATTGTCCTATGCTTGCTGGTACTTGGCCTGATAACACCAATTTCTAGTAACGCTTTTATATGTCTATCGAATTGTTCTTTCATGAGAGGCGTTACGTGTTTCAATGGTTTATCCTCTATGGTCAAATCTGGATTTATGATATCAAGCTTACACACGACCTTGTTCTTTTGCCAATGCATTAGAGGATCATTACCAATGAATCCTTGATTTTTGAGTCTAGTTAAGAGGCTGCCAAATCTCTTTTCAAACTTAAATCTCTTTTCAAACTTTGGATTTGTAATTAGCGACTGATGGAATAGAGCATCTTGAATCGTGATATACTCTATTTCATCTAATCCTAATTCTTCAATTGCAACAGAATGGGCTACTGTTTCAGTAGATGTTTGAACAACAGTAACATTCTTATAGAACGTTATCGTGTTTCCTTCAATTCTTAGTCCACCTTGCATTGATCTAATGAAATTGCACCCAATTAACATTTGTATACCGTCTTGCATACCCATGGGGAAACTATAAGTAAAGGGTATTCTGAATTTATTCTCACCAATTGTCATCTGGCCACCCTTTAGTTTCTTATTTGCTATCTGGGTTGAGTTAACTCCTATTATTTGTACCGGGTATGGACTGGGTTCCAGGGCTTCTTCTGGTACTGCTAGTTGATCAACTAAACAGTTTGTTGCACCAGTATCTAAAATTGCCCTTATTTCAAAATGTTTTATATTAGGGATTTCGAATGTGATCATTAAGTTGTAAAGACGGTTAAAGATTCTCTTTTTCTCTGGTTGTGGTTCAGAGGTTCCTGCTTTATAGGAAGATTCATCAATTTCAAATAAAACATTCACTCCTTCATCTCTTATTTCGTCTTCTTCTCCTATCTCATCTTCCTCTTTTGTTGAGAGATTATTAAAATCATTAGTTAAGTCTCTGATTAGATTTTTCTCTCTTTCCTCTTGTAATGTCTGTTTTAATTTTTCAATTTCGCCCTCAAGATACACAATATAATTAGTCAATTCATTTATTAGTGCATCTTTATTATTGTAAGGTCTTGGCTGTAAGGAAGTTTTTGGTTTGACTTGTTTTCCAAAATAGAATGGGGCGCATAATGAACAGACTGAGAGATTACATTCTATACACCATATACCGTATTCCGGTTTTATTGTTAATTTACAGAAGCTACAACTCCTTTGAACTTCTGTTTCTTCAAAATTATGCTCACAAGATTCTTGTTTTTCGGGTAATTCGACTTTGCTTCTCCAGCCAAAGTCTGTAATTTGTAGCATCAGGTTTGATTCCATAGGTAATTCCTCTAAACAAGTTCGTACCTGATATTCTGTGTTACCTGCTTCTCCTTCTGACAGACTGCATATTGTATCACTGTTCGGTTCGTTTAGATCTACTGAGACAACATCGAGATCATCTGGTAAATCCAGATCGTTCATTACTGCGGCTCTTACTATGTTGCCTTTCTTATTCCTGCATTCTCTAGCAAAGTGTCCTTCTTCTCCACAGATAAAACACTTGCATTTACGTACCCTTTCTGCGTGCTTTCGTTTAAATACCCTCACATGTGAATCATGAGGTTTTCCTTTGTAATTTCTAGCCTTTCTTAACCCATATTTCTTTCTATTATTTTGGTAATATCCTGGGATGGGTCTTTTGTTACATATCGTTAAGTCCTTCAGGCTTCTTTGTAACGCAGCCTTTTTGCACATCTCGGCTAGGTACTGATACGAGAAATGGATTCTGGGGATTACCCCAACTGTATTTCCTGGGAATTTCTTTTGAAAAGCTTGTTCAAGTTCTTTCCCAATTAGCGGTGGCATTTTTCTAAAGAATTTTTCAGATAGTTCGGGGGATATATATATTCTTCCTGATTTTGCCGCTAATATTTTAAAATCATTCATGTAAAAGAATAGATCTTTCACATGTTCACAGGATAGCCTTTCTAAATCCTGATACGCTCTGTCCTGTTCATCAGTAGTTCCCTGATATGGATCTTCCAGAATTAATACTCTTCTGATCTGAGATATTACGTTTTGCGTATCATCTGCCACTGCTTCTAAGGCTAAGTATTCAGCCTCAAAGGCCATTCTCCATTGGATCCAGATCTTCTTTTCTACTTCGCCTAATAAGTTTTCGATGAATTGTATTTTAGCTTTATTATTATCAAAGTTTCTTTCACTTATTAGGTTTAACGTTATTGATTCCCATCTTGAAATAACATCATTGTATAAGCCAATATCTTCTGGCAAGACTAACATTGCACCTTGCTTTTGCATGGCAGTTGGTAAGTTCCACTGCTCATTTTGGTGTGATCCGACTCCTCCGGGTAGACCTCTTGGTCTTTGCATGAATCTACTTCCTGATGATTCATCATCATTTCTTAATCTACCTGGTGGGTAATTTATTCTTCCCATCGTTGGCTCGGGGGGTAGATTATAATTTGATGTTATCGATGAAGATAAAACTGTGTTTTGGACAACAGGTTTTTCAAGAAATTGTTTCAGTATAGGATAATCAAATTCTAATTCTTGTCCCAAAACGTATACAGTTTCGGTTTCAAAAGAAGACTTGTTCTTATCTCCACCACCTTCCGCGAAAGGATTTATGAAATCCTCTTCGTTTTCTTCATCACTTTGGTCCCATATAGGACCATCTTGCTTCACTTCTACTTCAGCCAAACTGGCGGTTAGCTGAATAGCTCCCCAGTACGTGTCATCGTCTTCTCATCTTCTAATTCATCATCGGACACGTTTACAAACAGTACTAAGGTTGTTTCTTCCTCTGACAGTTGTTCTTCATCGTTAGTTCCAACTGTTGGTCCCTGAGATGGTTGTGTAGCCGCATAATTTTTGAATTTTAACGAAATTGTTCTGTTTGATCTCGTGCGAATCATAGCGTCTTGTGGATGTTGCACCTCTGCTACATGCGGTGGTCTAATAATCCATCTTGATCCCCTTAATCCTTCTGTGGTATGTGATTGTCCAGAGATCGCTTGGACACCTCTACTGGTTAGGTAATCCGAAACTCTTTGTACATTATATCTAAAGCTGGTATAACTCGTATTAGACAGTCTTCCTATTAATGATCTTGTTAATAATAGGTTACTCTCTCCAGCTTGCCAGTTTTCATACCCATGTGTTTGAACTACCAACTGTATATGGTTAAAGAAATCAGCTATACTAAGCATCATATTTGGTGCTAGGTATGCTAGTTGGGTTCCGGTAGTTAAATCCATCTCCATTGTTCCAATTATGGATCTATCGTCTGCCCACCGGGTATCTCTCACCACTACAAGGGCGTTTACACCTGCTTCTCTACGATGTAGAGTATATAATCTTATCATTATTAATCCTAGGTGTAAATGTTGAAGTCCTGATCTTTGTATCTCTTCGTAACTTTGTTGGGTAATAAATGGTAATTCTAACTGTTGTCCATCAGTTACGAGGATTCGTTGGTCAGAATAATGTTGGTATACCCTATGTTGAGTAGCAGTCCAGCCATCTTGGTAAAGTGTCTCTGCTGGTACTGACTGTGCTCTTCTGAACTGAGATATGTTTAATTCTGCGTCATGATTCAGTTGGCTCTCCAAACTCCTGTTGTACCCGATTTGTCTCCTTCCGGGTAACCTTCTTTGTATTTCTTGTCGTAGTCTCTGGCTACGTCTATAATTTCGGATTTGATCCTCAATTGTTGGAGTTTGATTCTCATTACGGCTTTGTTGTTCTCGTTCCGAGATAGATGGTCGTGGTTCCATCACAGTCTCAGTACGCGTTCTGTTCATTTTAATTTCTTTTTCTCTTCTTAAAAAATTTTTAGTGGATCTTTGAAGACGTAGAATGGTACCTCCTTTTTCTTTGGTTTAGGGATTGGTTCACCTAAACTCAATTTCTTTAAATTCTTTTGTAACTCGTCAATGGTATTAGTTATATCAGCACTCGTCCCGGCTGACGTTTGATCAGCTACGACTTGCCTGATACTTCTAATAGCTTCTTTACAATCCTCCAAATTTTCAGTAAGTCTCACCAAGAGTTGGATTATGGTGTTATTTTGTTTGATTATGGTAGCAGTACCACTCTTTGATTCAGTCGGCTTAACGAAACCAACCGCGGGTTCTTCAATCGATTCGGTAGCTTTTAGGGCTTCTATGTAATTTGAGCTTTTTGACGTAATTCTCCAATCACTCATATATTAAAATTTGGTTAAGTATGTGGTTTGTTGGCTTTTAATTTCAAGTTTTCTAGGTCCACAGTTCAGGATTGGTCATGATGAAATCGGATGGTTGAGAATATGTGAAGCATAACTCCATTTTGCTTCTTGAAGCATAATAGCATAGCTCATGTAATTATATATACATACAATTACTTTTTTACAAATAACTGTGTTTATTATTATTTTTACTTAGTTAATATTTTAAATATTATTAAAATATTAAATATATCATTAATTATTATTTTCTTCTATATATATTTTTACATTCTAGTATCTTATCTAGGTATTGTTTACTTGTATTTTCACTTATTTTCCAAGGGTAAAAAATTTAGTGAGTTTTAAAGTTCAATATTAAGCTAATTAAATTTCTAATTTCTTATTTAAGACCTTAAATGCCCGTAACGTTGAATAGCACCTCACTGGTCCATTTGCTCTCATAACACAGCAAATCCAGCACATACGCTTGCTGCACTGGCGCTGGAAAACCGGTGCAGTAGAAATTTGGTGACTTGGTAATAGTATCAGAAAGGTTCGATATGTGTAGTAGTGTCAAGGAAACTATAACTCTAGTACAGAAATACAAGCAATGACTTATGGTGCAGTATCATTTTATTTTTACCAAAACCTAAGAGCCAACAGATCTCTACATTCATGGTTTAGCTGGGTACATAGGTTGATTCAGAGGTAAGGCACGTATCAGATTCTAACAAACTTATTCCGAGATAGTAACACCGTTAGGTTTAATAGCAAAATAACTGCAGACTGAACTACCTAGGCAGTGGCTCAATGGCCACTGCCATCGCAGATACAAAAACGAGTAAGCAGTCCGGCAGTCACACAGAACAAATGAACAAGCAACAAAATAAGGAAAGCAACCAAAAATGGACGTTTTACCTGAAATATTCAAGAAAGGTCGTGACGGGTCATAAGTTGGCGACGTTTAGATTTAGCGTCTTCATCCAGCCTCCACCTCGTCTTCTTTGTTTATTAACCTTTTATTTCTGTGAAATATACTTTGAAGCTAGTCTCAACACATGAGAATCCAAAAATTCAGAACTAGAGAAGACGGGGAGGTGTATATAAAGAAACGGTGAAGTCCAGCAGTGAAAGAGGAGTCTGTACGTGTCAAAGATGCAGCAAGTGTTCAGAGGGAAATATTTTATTCGCGGAGAAAGCTTGCTCGGTCCGTAGTACAAATCTGTGTGGCTAAATAAAGGGTTCCTAGGCATTTTAATTATAGGGAGAGAGTGAGTTGATGGGAGATGGATGAGAAGGGTGACGTGGCGGTGAGAGAGTGGAGAGAGGGTAAAGGGCTCACGGATTTGGAGTAAAAGGAAGTGGGTGGGTTTTTCTAGGTGCATTAATTAGAGGTGAGAGAGAGATGCTGGATGGAGAGAGAGAGAGTGTGAGGTGGCAATGGGAATCCGAGAGAGAGAGTGCAGGGAGAGAGAAAGCGTGAGAGATGGTTGAGGTGATGGGGTGATAAGGTATTAAATGTGAGAGAGAAAGTGCGGGATGGGGGAAACCGAGAGAGAGGTGATGAGGTGGCGGTGAGATATAGGGAGAGAGTGAGTAAGGTGCAGAAATTTAGGGAGGGAAGAGGAGAGAGGTGATGCAGGAATTTATTTTCTGTGGATCAAACTTTGTAGCAATTTGTATTGTAAATCATATCTTTCAGGTTCCCACAGATCTAACGGGTCAGTATACCCGCTTCACGGATGGTTGGAGCCACAACACATTTTTAGAGGAACTAAGTGGTGGTTTGGAGCTTCTACAACACTGAATATGCGACTAATCGTGTGGCATACAACTTGTAAAGCCCAGAGTTGACTCATCGGGTCGGTTTTGTTGCAACACGTATGACTATAAATTCTAGGATCATATTTAATAGTTATTTAAATGGGTTGAGGATATACTCGTGCAGCTTTTGACGTTGCCATACATGGTAACTTAAAACGGGTCAGGTGACTCGTCACATGATCCCAGGAATTTATTAATTCTGTCATGCTAATAAATAAATTTATGAGCTTGTTAACTAATTTATGTGAACTTTTATATACATAAGCTTTTAATTTAATCAATTTACCTATTCATTTCAAGTTATTTCTGTTGATCATTTATTCATTCGGCTACAACCTTTAGGAATGACAATTTCAATAGAGTGGTTCGGAGAATAGTTTTGTTTTAGTTTATAGGTACAATATGTTATTATTATTATTTTTTTAAATACTTGTTCTTTTAGAGGTGGGAATTCATTAAATAACGTTGTGTTCTTCTTTATCGTTCGAAGTTTTGTAAATTATCAAATAAAAATAAAAGTTTCAAATTTTATGTATTTCAATAAGTCAAATTCAAGTTAATATTTTAGTTAACGATAAATTTTGTGAGTAACCAGATAATTATTTACTAATATACTTGTCAAAAATAGTGGGTTTTACAGAACCCGTGATGGATCAAGCGTCGGTCAAGGTTCAACTCTTGCCTTGATTAGGCCGAGCCTCAACGCCATACGAGGTAATATTTATCTCTTTCGGGATGATGAAGCTTTTGCCAAGTACAAGGCACTAGCGAAAAGACCAAGCTTTTCATGCTTCTACTTTATCTGTTGTGGGAGAATTGATAAGTTTGAAAGGGAAAAGATCAAAGAATATACCGATAGGTGGGGTTTACGGGCAATAATTGAATGTGATGAGCATTACAATGAGGGGGTAGTTCAAGCTTTTTATGCCAATATGAAAATCACCAAAGAACCATTCGGTTTCAAAACTTTCGTATGTGGAAAAGAAATAGTGGTGACATTGGATTCTTTGGCCGCATGGTTAGGCCTACCTAATGAGGGTGAGGAGATATACCTGAATAGAAATTGACCGGGTGAACCCGAAGAATGCCACCATGATTACCTACAGTGGTTTCGTGTCCCGTTGTTAGGTTTTGGTAAACAACCCTTTTACTCCACCATCTTACCGGCTGTTCACCGCATAGCCTACATGTTCCTCCATCATATTGTAACTCCGAAGGGTGGGGTTAAGTCCAACATTGAGTTTAATGAGGTGTTCTATCTTCGCCAATTACTAGAGGGTATCCGAACCTTTAACATCCCATTTGTCATAATCAAGCACATGATTACCGCTTACAAGGATACACAAAGGATTCTTCCTTACGGAAACCTCATTCACAAGATACTTAAGACCAATGGAGTTTTGTTTCCACCCAATATTGATCTCACAGAACCTATTAACTTGTGGATGCGCATAGATGCGCATGGTTGGGTTACCACATCACATGACTTTGGAGATGGTCGTGGGCAAGGAACCGGTGGACTTGTTTATCATCCAAAACCGGACAACAAGAATTTGTGGATAAAACAGCCCAATGCACGAGTAAACCAATATTGGGATCCGAACAAACCCGCTCCTCTATCTCCTCCTTGTGCTTCCTCCTCGACTCACGCCATGTCGCAGCAGTCTCTTGAGTTTCAACAAGCGGTTCTCACGGCCCTAGGTGAGCTTCGCACTACTTGCAATGAGATTAACACAAAGTGCGATCGGATCGAATCAAATCAAAACGAGTTTTGTGCTTGGGCAAAAGGTCAATTCTCTACCCTCTACGACTCTCACCTTGATCTCCAATCTCGTTACTATGAACTATTTGGATACAACGATGAAGAGGGGGATACATCCGCACCGCCCGATGGAGATGGTGATGATGATGGTGACGATGATGACGGCGACGACCATGGTGGCGTTGGTGACAGTGGTGATGACATGGAGACCTAGTTCTTAGGGTTTCGTGCTTTTTATCTTTATATTTCGTTTGAGTTAGAACTATGTATTCCTATGTGTGACTTATGACTTTGTGCTTGTGTTTTTCGTTTTTATTTGTATGTACCGTACATCATGTTGGACTTGCTTGCTTTAGATATTGTTCTTTGCTTACTTGATTGCTTGCTTTAATTTTTATATTTTATTCATAAGCCTTTATATGTGCAACATGTAAACGATTGAGGGGGAGCTTTACATATATGTGGTGCTAAAATTGTTAAAATTCAATATGCATAAATTGAGGGGGAGCAACTCATATAAGTTATGTATTGGTTTGCAAAATCATTTTAGAATTGACTAATGGGGAGATTTCCTCAATAATTATCAAAATCTTTTGCTCGATTTCCAAAAAGGGGGAGAAGTTAAACGCGCTTTAAAGGTCATATACATGCACATATAATCGCTAGTTTTGCAAATTGACAAAATGAGGAGATTGTTGTGTCTAACAATGTAACAATGTCTCTTATTTGTCGATTTGCAAAACAATCTTGAATTTTACCTCATTCGTGTGTTTTGAGTTTGTTGCAGGGACTATATAGCAAAAATGGATATCCGGAAGATTGTAGAGTGCAACATGAGCATATGGAGCAAATAAAGATTTAAATAGGTTTAAAGTTAATTCATATGTAAAATCAAATTTGGTTAATATGGGTATGATTAAGCTTGGGAAAATCCAGATTTTGTACTAACCGTTATAACCCTTTTTAACCGTTATAACGGTTAGCTCAATCAAATTGCAATACAAAATGTTCATTTTTCTCCAGAAAGAATCGTTACACAACTGTTACCAACCGTTATAACGGTTAGGTTCATCCTAGACCCAGATCCTGTTACTTTGGTTCAACCGTTATAACGGTTTCTAAGCGTTATAACGGTTAGATCAAATATTTGAATTTGATATGTGCTCTGTTTTGTTCCAGAGACAACCATTACATAATGCTTGACAAGCGTTATAACGGTTTGATTGACTCAACCTAGAAACTACAGGATTTTGTACTAACCGTTATAACAGTTACCAAGCGTTATAACGGTTCGGGACGAAATACTCTGTTTTGGAAGGTTATTTGCTGCTGCTATATATACAACCTCCTTCTTCTTTCTCCATCTATCTTTTGCAAAAATTTAAAACCCTAACAGCCTCCATTGCTGAACCTCTAAAAGCTTTCTAATAACTCTCATAATTCTCAAGTTTAATTGACTCAAAATTAGCCAAATATTTGTGAGACTTGAGAGATCATTACTATACTACTTTCTTGCGCTTTGTGTTCATTGTACGAGTCTAGTCTCTAATCTTCGTGTGTAAAGAGCTAGATCTCGACCCTTGTAAAGGATTCTATTTGGTGATAATGCATACGGCTCGATCTTATTACCAAGTCGGGGGATCGGGAGTTCCGGAGACGTAGGCTGGTCAATAGCCGAACTCTGTTATCATATCGGTGTCACGCGTTCTACGCACTGTTTGATCTTTCTAAACTTTCTTTACTTTAATTTTTGTAATTTAATTATCTTGAGTAGATTGGGTGATTTGGTTCTAATTGAAATTGAATTTGAATTGTGAAATTTGCAAAAGAACCCTAGAATTGCATTGTGTACCTATTCAACCCCCCCCCCCCCTCTAGGTAACTCAAGCACTCTTATCTCTTGGTTCACCTTGAACCTAAACAACAACCTAAGATGCCCTTAGATAGATGGATGTAAATGTTAGAGCTTAGATACAATCACATAGATCTTCAAAATTCAATGAACAAGCTATTTTACTTGGTAGCTAAACCTTGCAAGAGAAGGAAAAGAAGAACAATGAAGTTTTTCTTTCTACACACAAAAAATGAGAAAAGAGGGTTACTATTCATGCTACTGTAGCAAGAGAGAGAAAAAGTCATTTTCAACTCAAACATTCCAATTTATATAGTTAAGACTTAGGACAACACTTGTGTTAATTATTTACACAAAATGTCTTTGCCTACTCTCTTATTATTCTCTAATCATATTTTGCAAGAATTTAATTTATGAGTAAATAATATGACTACATTATTTTAGTATGAATGAATTTATTATTCTTATAATGCTTTCAAACATTATAAAAATAATATTCACATATATTCTCATAAATTTATTTTATGATCTAAGCATGTCATTTTATATGACATATTATTTTAACATTTTATCACATGTATTTTAACTCATACATCATGAGATTAAATACATCATACAAAATGTAAAATACTTGTTATTTCTGTTCAGTTGGTGCGACCTTACAAATGATCTACGTCATCTTGAGAAATAATATAAAATACTGTATATTATGGACTATAAGAGGTTATATCACTACATTATAGTCTCTCAAACGGCATAGTCGTTACGTGCTTGATCCACTTGATACGTGTCTACTCTCGTCTAATGATGTTTTAAATAATATGCAAAATATGATCATGTTATTTTTGTATTATATTATTTTCTTGGTCTCTCAAATTAATTATAAATATAACTACATCAGTTATATTGCATACAATATAATTTCACTTTATTAAAAAGTACAGTAATAATTGACGAACAATAATAATATCGATATAAATAATATAAATTTGATCCAACTTATGGCCGACAAGTTACAAAACATTTACAACTAACCGACTTCACATCGCTTGTGAAAAGAAACTTGTACGTTTCAAAATGTTAAAGAAAGAAAGACTACGAGATACAATAGAATTGTCAAAGTCACCATATATCTCTGTTACAATGTTACGTACGCATTCATTTCTTAATTGTTCTCATTTTTTAATCTCCGACAAACAAACCCATAAAATAAGCTATTATTCATACTGTCTATACATCATACATGATACATGGTATCATGGGACGCATATTCAACTTCCTTTTGATTTGTTGCTAAACGTACTTCCCTTCTGTACATTCTGCCACGGGGCCACCTATATTATATAGCATGTCAGATCTAGGCTCCACGTGTCGAAATTCTATTGTCTGATTTCCTGTTCGCTGGGTGAGCCCACACCCCATAGCTGGCGTGCGCAGTCTCTTTTTGCGCTGTCATAGTCTCATAGATAGAGGTGGCAGAACCGACCCGACCCGACAAACTCGCCCGACCCGACCTGACCTGAACCCGACCCGACCCGATATTTTGATAAAGTCAAACTATCCGAACCCGACCCGACCCGACCCGGGATGATTCGTAACCCGAGACGAAGTGACACATGAGCGACCTGAACCCGACCCGACCCGACCCGAGACGACCCGTAACCCGAGATGGCACGACACATGAGGACCCAAGCCCGACCCGACCCGACCCGAGACGACCCGTAACCCGAGATGGAGCGACACATGATGACCCGAACCCGACCCGACGATCCGTAACCCGAGATGGAGCGACACATGATGACCCGACTTGCCACCTCTATCTATGAGTCTATGAGCGGTAAAAATTTGTCATTGAGATTTGAGATATGCTTATTAAGCTGAAATTTTAATTACACAATTCCAACATCCGAGATATGCTTATTAAGCTGAAATTTTATTAGAAATCTTCATTTCTTGTCGTATTCTTTTATTTAACTTAGAATTATAAAGGATGATTTTCTGTTCACTGATAATCTTTACATTTTTTATGCAAGAGACATTTGAAGTCATTACGGACTAACAGTAAAGCATACTGCACTGCCGCTCTCTCGCAGTCGACCGGCTGCAACCGGTTTCTTCGTAGCGGCGACGGGATGAGCCGGTTACATTCGTTCGGGGCTCATCCCGTCATTTATAGTCTTATAGACTATACCGTTTAACTGATGCAAAACCAAAACGTGTTTAGGGTAAGGTAATAACTAATAAGCTCTTTGCATTTAGTTAACTCTTGATCTGTTTATTATACTTGATCACTTACGATTAAAGTATTGTGGAAGTGATTACGTCCGTTCTACGCCAGGCGCAGAGATTACATAACTTGAAGCTCCTTGCGAGGAGAGAGAACAGACCTAGTTTAATCGAACGAACAAACAGAATCCGAAATAGTCAAATAGACCTAGTTTATGTGGAAGCTATCGCACGCGCAGCGAACCTCTGTGAAAAGAGAAGGGTTGGGAGGAGCCGAGGAGAGGCAAGGATAGAGCATTAGCGTTAGAGCGAGAGAGAGAGAGAGAAGATCAATACCTCACCGAAAATCGAGAGGCGTCGAATTTCACGGAAGAGAAGAGGAAGGAAGCTGCCATGTACGCTTGAGGTACCTTGAAATTGTGTTTAATTTTGTTTATTACCTTCACAACTATAAATGCTTATTTTAGGTTTCAAATCTAATTAACAAAAAGCCCCTTCTACCTTCCCCAATTCTCCTGTCACTACATCCTTCAATCCCCCCCCCCCCCCCCCCCCCAATCTCTCCCTCTGGTGATTCTTTTTAATTCGCTCTTTTCATGGATTGAGCTTTTGAGAGGGGAACTGTGCTTGTTTGATCTCTCCGCCTCCGCCTCCTTTTGTATGAAGTATGAACGCTTCCGTAATTGCTTATTTCAATTTGGGATTGAAGCCAAAATTTGATTGCTTTTGGTGAATTTGAAGTGAAAGTTGAGTAGTTGCTTATGGCTTTTGAGACTCTTACGTTGCCTGATTAGGGTTTCAGTGATTTGGTACTAACCTAATGTTGAGGATTGATATAATATAAAATTGGTTTCTATTGAAAGTGATATTGTTGACAAGAAGAATTGCTTTTGAGAATTAGTCGTTGCACACATGGCCATATGTCCAAAGATTATTCTTCTTTATCATATCATTCCATGATAGTCTGGTAGGAGGTAGTTTATTTGTCGTTTCTAGCTTTACTGATAGGATTCCAGATGGACTCCTCAGTTTTGATAAGTATATTTTCAGTTTTAGAAGTTTCTGAAGGTTAAATCATCACACACAGCAAATATTCTCTTTGCTCAAGTAGAATTGGATTCTTGTTACTTGCTTGTCTGTCATATGCAAATATACGTAAAAGATTTCTGCTGTTGTTTGGAGCAGAACTGTCTGTTATTTTACAAGTGATTGTTGGCTCAAGATTGGTTTAGTTACAGAGATGAAGTTATAAAATTTAGATGTGTATGCATTATGGTCTTGTTGAGACCTTATGGTTTTCAAGTGTTACCATTGTGATAGGGTGTGGTTAGACATATTAAACTGAACTTCAAACAATAACACTTAAATTAGGTAATCGTATGCTTTTGTTTCCAATATGGGATGAACTTAGGAGAGTGACGCTTAATTTCGGATTCAGTATTTCTATTGTCAGGGAAGATTTGCAAATTTGGGTGATATTGCCTGTTTCGAATCTTATCACCTAATATAGAATCCCACTTATTGATATGAAAACTTAGTACATATTTCTTTTCTAGGGTTCAAGCAACTGGTAGCACGATGACCGACAACAAAGCAACTCCCATGTCGCTTGACTGTACTGAACTTGTACTATCTCAAGCTGAGATGACTGATGGTATCACCACAACTAAACGATTTGAAGAAATCATCTCTGCAATAGCAACAGCAAATCTGAATTCCTCTAAAGAGGGGATACCTAGTCCTAACTCTAACCGTAATGATGTATCAACACACTGGTACAGCCTCGTCAATGCTGTTGCTGCTACATCAGATGAGGAGTGTATTCGTCACTTTGTCGACAAACTGAATGGACTTGCACTAATAACAGATTGGGCCCACATGGCCCAAAAGCTTAGCAATGAGGTAACTGTTAGTGATATGAATAATGGGTCTTCTGACAAGCTGATTGTGTCACTTCTCAACCTACTCAACAAACTCCACACTGAAACTTACACGCTGGCTGATGGAGGTATTCTTAGTGTGTTAAAAGAACTTGGCTTGAGCAAAAATTCTACAATAAAGGAGATGGCTTTTGCTCTACATGATAAGTGGGGACCTGCTGAGACGGGTGCTGCTTCGAGCTGTCATCTTACCAATAGTAACATCCCAGAAACTTCAGAGCCATTAAAGGATGAACCGTCATTGAAGGATGAACCCGAAAAACCTAACCATAGTACCAATCAAGACGTGTCTGGTTCTCCCATGAAAGGAAAAGCTGTTGAAGAGGGAGAAGAAGACGAAGAAGCAGAAGAGCGGATGAATAGCCATTCAGATCCAATAAGCCCTGCTTATTCATCAGACATGGGTTCGATGCCTGATATCGAACCTGTGGTGTCTCCATCAGAGAAGGAGAAGAAGGTGGAGGCAGTTTATGATGATGACATGGATGCATTGGAAATTGCACGCCAGGTGGCAATCCAGGTGGAAGAAGAAGTGGTCCAATATAGGGAGACGCTTTGCAGCTCCCCTGAAGAAGAGTCTCAGCCGATAGGAGTTGATTTGCCATTGACCAAGTCAACCCAGGTGAAAACTGATCAAAATGCAGTTGACCGGGCCTGCTCAGCCCCTCTAAGGGAAGAAGGCTCTGTCCTAACTACCAGTGCACAAGAGGCAGGACAGGTCAAGGCTAGCAAGGCTGACGGTTCTGGACTTGACCTTAATGAAAATTTATGCGCTGATTACGAGAACACACCTGAGTTGATACATGTGGCCGCTTCAAAAGGTGTACCTCCTTCCTCTTCCATACCAGTCTCTTCTTCCCGCTTTGGTGCTGGTATTGCTGCTGGTTGGACAGGCACAGCTGCTGCCACAAGTGCCTTCCACCCTGCCTCTCCTCGCAGTGCAGCACGTCCATGTGCTGATCGCTCTGGTATAGGTACACCTGTTGCTGATTCTTTGGGCCAGAAGCAAAAATCCTCTAGCTGTCTTGCATTTGAATTTGATTTGAATGTGGCTGAGACAAATGCTGCTGAGGTGACCTTGCCACCATCTGGCGATTCTTCAATTGAGGTAAGCTCTGAACGAGCCAAGAGATTGAAGCTCGACCTCAACTGTGCTAATGAAGATGAGGTGCTTGAACCAATACCATCACAGTTGCCTCAAAAACAGGCATCCTCTCACATCTTTCGGGAGCATGGCCACTCAGCTTCATCATCTTTGCGAAATCAGGCAAAATTTGATTTTGACTTGAATGATGATCTTTCTTACCGTAAAGATGAGGCGCAAAGTGTTAATTCTGTCCAACTGATGGGATGGAATATGACTGGTGGTACTGTACCACGAAATCAAACCACACCTCCAATGTTTCATTCATTTCTTGGACCAAATGCTGCACCGTCTCAATTTGGATCGATTTCTGGACCTGCCAACCCGTATCACTCTCGCATGACATCTTCGAGCTATGGATACCAGTATAATGGGGCACCAATGATATGGTATGGTCAGCCAAGCACGTCTTACGCGGTACAACAACAATTTGTACCACAGATGTTGGGCCCAGTATCACAAAATGGGCCGTCTATTGGTCTTTCTCTGATGCCAGGTGACAGATCTAACTTTCTTCGTCCCAGTTTAGACTTGAATGCCAGTACTGGCTCGGTGGAAGTGAATAGTAGAGACGTGGGCTTTAGACACTTGTTTATGCAAAATCACAGCGGATTGGTACAAGAGCCCGTGATTAATGCAACAGCACAGCCGGCAGTACAAACACCAGGTAACGGGGTGAGATGGAGAGAATAGGAGCATGAAAGGGAGACATTTAGTTACAGCTTCAAGCAACCAATATAGTGCCAAGTGCAAACATACATAGTTTTGGTTTTGTTTCATTATTTTGTTTTAAATTTTTATTTTTTTGACCTCGACTAGTGGATGATGATTTTGTATTTTGAAGTTAATCTCGACTTTGGCGCTAAATAAGAGCAAATGGATGAATCATCATACAACTGCTTGTTAAGAATAACTTAGTATCCACATAGTAACATAGTGGATGTTGATTGAATCAAAGCTAATTTGTATGTTGGTTGTATTGCTTGCACAAAGTTCCTTATTGAACTAGCTGGCTGCAGATAGTTTGGCTGTTGTAATTCTTGGTGCATTGATATGATATATGCCATAAATTTTGTAGATCTGATGATATTCTTGTCTGAAGTCATTTTCCTTTTATCGATCCTGTAATCAATCCCAACATGATGCGTTCATTTGAATTTAGTTTGCACACTATTGTAGTTATTAACTTATTATGTATGTTTTTGTTATTATGCATGTTGTTCTTGTTATTATGCATCTATTTGACCGGATGCACAACTGAAAACAAAGGTCGATATGCTCATTGATGCAGCCTGGACGAATTTAGTTGCATTTACTTTGATAATTGTTTTAGTTATTATGCATGTTATTTTAGTTATTACACATATATTCTTTTTGTTATTTTGTATACAAGTAATATGCAAAATAATATAAATAACATGCATAATAATACATTTATGTAGTCTAATTGACATGCATAATAAAAATTTGAATATAAATAAAGTAAAATGCATAATAACACAAGTAACATGTACAATTCAAATTAATTAAGTTATTATGCACATTATTTGAATTATTATGCATGTTATTAGATGCACAATAATCAAAATAACATGTATAATAATCGAAACAACATGCATAATACAATAACAACAATAACAACAACAAAGTCTTTATTTTCAAATAAATTAAAGTAGACTAGAAATGAAATCCAATATGAAATGAAAGATTAATATAAATAACAATAATATAATAAATAGTAAAAATCAATATAAATAATACAACAACATGCATATTAATTAGAATAATTTTTTGTTAGAACTCAACTGGACGCGTTCAGTGCGTATTGATGACGGGATCGATGATGGTATCGACGGAACATTTTCCTTTGACATATTTATCTCTTTCTAGCTGATAATTTTTATACGTAGAATGCTCAATTACTTGCTTTTTACGTGGTAAACTTTCATTTTAAGAAAAGAATGGGAGCAAATATATTACGGAGCTTTATTTCCATTCTACTAGAAAGTAAATATTAAATATACTATTAATTAATTCGTAGAACAAATTATATAATTGAAAACAAGAACTGCACTAGCAATTAATTTATGCTGTAGACACTTTTAGATTAAAACCTCTTTATTCTTCTTTTAGATCTTTATTACTGCAAGCTAATTGCTGATATAAGTATCTCCAATGGCTGTTATTTCAAGTACATCGAGCTTGCAACTTAATCAGCTCAACTTGCTCTAGTGCAGGCTCTATCATCGTTTCACCTTTCTTTTACAATCTTTACCCTAATACACGAGACAAGTATTTTTAAGATAATGTCTACTGAATGCCTCTTCAAAGGTTATGGTTCTGATTTTTCCTCAAACAAACAAAAAACATAGATTCAAAGAAGTTAAATATAAACCCAGTACACACCTTCAAAATACAAAATTTCCCCACTTCCATACAAATCAACACTAAAAGCCGAATACTAAGAGAGTAGAATACTTTTCGTAAAAAATAATGCACCATGAAATACTAGAATTCTGAAGCAATTAAAACCATTCTAATACAGAATTACAATACATGAACTTTCATATGAAACACTTCTGCAATTAAAATCTACAGCAAGGCATAACAAGTAAATTAAAACTACCTCTTAAAAAGTTTAAAACTGCTACCAATTTCATCAGAAAACTGCACAAAAAATTATTCAACAACAAGAAAAACGACATATATATGGTCACACGCGGATTTAAGCTTGATGATGGTGAATAGTAACTTTAAGCATCCTCCCATTCAGCCTTTGGTAATTCTCCAGAATCGACAATAATTACCTTTTTGCGAGGCTTTCCATTATATGTACCAGCCCCACCTTCAATTGCAAATACAGTATCCATGCCTTGAACTACTCTACCGAATGCTACATGCTCCCCATCCAACCTAGAATCGAGGGGAAAAAAAGAAACACAAAAATTTATCACTTAATTTGGGAATTCCAGGATTATCGAGCAACAATTGATTTTTGAATTAAAATTGAGGCCATTGGCTTTATTTTTCAACACTTCATTTTGAAAATGAGAAAGAGTGCCTGTACAATTTTAACCAAACTAAATATTCCACTCACCAACTTGTTTTGATAGTGGTTATGAAGAACTGTGAACCGTTTGAATCAGGGCCATCATTTACCATAGAGACAACACCTGAAAATGAAGTAAAAGAAAATTTATAAAAAGTGAAAAGAAAATGAAAACAAAACACCAAAAGAAAATTAAAAACAAAACTATTCCCTTAAGGTACCATACCAGCATGAGAGTGCTTCACTAGGAAGTTCTCGTCTGGGAATTTACTGCCATAAATTGATTCGCCTCCCTTACCATCACCCTGCAAAATATCCCCACCTTGAATCATGAATCCAGGAATTATGCGGTGAAATGGTGTTCCTTTGTAGTGAAGAGGTTTGCCACTTGTCCCATTCCCTTTCTCACCTTCAATCCACGAAAAATAAAGTAATATAAGCAATTCAAGAGACGTCCAGTTCTTTCCATTTATTATTTTCCAAAGAAGAATGGGAGGGATGACTACCTGTGCAGAGGGCTCTGAAATTCTCTGCAATAACAATAACATTGAAGAAGTCAATATAATTGAAAAGCCCTAACAATTTCAAACATGATAAGAAAGAATGGTTTGAGATGAAATGAAATACCAGCAGTTTTTGTCACCACATCTCCATATAATCCAAGAACAATTCTACCTGGAATTATTTTCTTTACTATGTCATAGAACAACCAAGAAAATGTACGACGAATCAAACAGAAAAATATATATAAAAAAAATTAACATACCTAGGTGCTGGCCATCAATATCGACATCCATATACACTTGATGTGTTATTGTCGGAAAATTCTCAATGCTAACATTTCTCTGCAACAAATAAAAGAAAACCATAGATTGGTCAATCTGGTACTGGTATTGCATTAGTGACACTGGTCGTACCACTGGTACTGGACTGCTTCACTACCCTTAAGCCTCTTTGGTTGCTAATGTGGCAATTTAAGCAATTGGGACAAAAAAAGAAAGAAAAAAAAGCTAATTGCACAATAGATTGCTAAACAAGCATAGATTTTGCAACTATGAGAAATTAAAATAGTAAAAAGGTAGGAAAATATACGTCTCTGCGGGAGAACAAGAGCACGATACAGAAAATTCCAAGGAGGAGAAGCCCGGCGACTGTTTTCTTAAACATGGTGTTCTTTCCAGCCATTCACATTATCTCTTGGATCGCTCTTCCCCTCTCTTTCTCTCTCTTCCTCCCTCTCTCTCGATCTCAAACCTACTCAAAAGCAATGGAAACGAGTAATGGATTTCGTTTCCTTAATTGCAATTTGCAAGAGAGAAGAAACGCCATTGGTGAGGCCCAAGTAAGAGAATATTTATATGGGCTTTTCTTATTTTGGGTCGTATGTTACGTTTCAGATGGTATTTTCTAATCTTTTAAGTTATAAACAAAGAAAGTATAAGCCTATCT
>CAXKVX010003472.1:0-39599 GCA_964058865.1 Eleocharis quinqueflora | reverse complement strand
GTGAACAAAAATTGAAGACATAATAATGAACTAGAGGCTGCTAAGAAAGATATCCTGCTAAATATGAGTTATACAACAAACATCAGTTGATATGATAGAAAACTGTATAAGAACACATATTCACAAGGTGAGATAATATAACACTCAAACTTTACCTTGATAAACAATAAGCAAAAGCCAGAACAGTAGATAATGATCTCACAAAATTGAGGACCCTCATCTTGACAGCTTGACTTGATGCAGTAGGAAGAACGATTGGATCAAGAGCCCTAAGAAAGGAAAAAGAACACAAAGGATATACAATATTTACAATGTTGCAAAGAACTTCTGCAAAAAGAACAAAAAATTATTGTGTTAGCTTTCAACTTACCGGCAGACCAGTGTTGCCCCAGTCCAAAGAAGCAAAGGTTGAAGGTAAGAAATAGAAAAATGGTAAGTTCTACTCTTCTTCCAGCCATTCTCGTTCTGTGATATCCATAAATTAAAATTTTGTTACTCCAACTCTTCGAAAACCCAGAAGGAAAAGAAAAGAATAGACTGCTAATAAGTTATGAACTTACACGAAACAAGCTTCGGATGGTACCCAAAAGAGGTAGCAGACCCCATGCAGCAAATGCAATTAGTCCTAATGCTGGGATCACATTAAAAGTAACAGGGTTTGCAGCTACAGCATTATATGACCTAGAAAAGACAAAAGTTAAAATCAGACTGAGAAAGTTAATCAGAGCACATAAAATACAGAACTTATGACATGATACACTACTTGGTCAATGCTATGGAGGTGCTCTTCACAAGAGGGAAGCTTTGTAAAGGTGGTAGAGCAGATGCACGTATCCTCAACGGGTTAAACTTGTACACTGGCCTATAGCTCTTATCTGCAATATGCATTCTCCCAACCTGTTGCCTCTGTATGATAAACAAGATAATTAATATTTGCTCTTTTTCAATTTTAAAACTACTTTTAAGCAAGAGAAGAACTACACTTAACGAAGCAATTTCAGGATAAGCCCTTCAAATGTTAACATATCAGTTGTGCATTATCAGTGTCATATGCAACCTTTTCTTTCCCATCAATTAAAAAATGCCAAATGTTCATCATGGCTATAAATGTGTAAAATCAAGCTATTTTGTGCACTCTTAAAGCAAACTGAGAGGAAGCGCATGCATGATATTCACATTTTAGACAAAGAACTAATCATATAATGAATTTCACAACATGGATGCATACATGATATTAATCTATTTAAAAGGGCATGCATGAAAGTATTCAGTAAAAGAGCTTACCAAAGGAATGGAGAGAATTGGAACAGTAGACATATGGCGCCAGCTCCTCATCTCTGAGCTCTGGTATAGAGAAGCAAAATCATGTAATTCATAAGAAATGAAACATCAAAAAAAAGGAAAGTATGGTTACCTTAAATTGTGCATTCATGCTGAATTTTCCAATGCTCGTCTGATTGAACAAGATAAGAGAGGCTCCAAGAGCCATCAAGGTAATAGGCTGCAAATTATGCAGTAGAAACCAGAACTCATCAAAAGCTCAGTTCAAGCAAGACTAGCAGATTTTCTTTCTCTTTTTTCTTTTCTTTTAATTGTATGATTGAAAGGTCCCAAACCCTTTCACCCTACAAGCACAGAGTAAGTTCAACAGTAAGAGAATTTCACAGAATAAACAATGGCTAGGTTTTTATAATTCC
Source organism: Eleocharis quinqueflora (assembly GCA_964058865.1). Classification (NCBI taxonomy): domain Eukaryota; kingdom Viridiplantae; phylum Streptophyta; class Magnoliopsida; order Poales; family Cyperaceae; genus Eleocharis; species Eleocharis quinqueflora. The sequence continues at coordinate 37,902 of CAXKVX010003472.1, read as the reverse complement.
CTATTATATGAAAATAAAACTGCTATAGGGCTTATCCCAGGTATATAATCACTCAATTTCAGAAACAAGGCATCCAATTCAATAGCTTGTCAAACAATCTGCCTTAAATTCCTAAATCACTGTTTAATAGGGATTGCTTTGTAGTACACAAAGCGGCAAAAACTTCAAACAATCTATCCAAAACAGTTTGTGAAGTACCTTAACTTAAAATTAGGACCGTATACCATACATCAGGCCATAATCCGTTGTTGTGACCCTAGTTTGAAAAACATATCCGCACTTCGATCCAAAAACTGAACGATTTCTCCAAAGGACTAAATTTTTTCTTTTTTCCTTTTGTTTTGGGGAAAGAGAACTTGAATCAAAAGAGACTCACCGTAAGGAGCTGCGCGGCTTCGTTTCTACGCGATTGAGCGATTGACTGACGATCGGAAAAGAGGAAGAGGGAGTTGGGATAGCGGCGAGAGAGATGGGGGTGGCGGTGGCGGGTCGGATTGGTCTGACGGAGATGTCGTAAACGCCTGTATTGCTTATCCGCCTTGCTTTCTTCGTTTCTTTATTTGTGTGAAAAGAAAAAAAAGAAAAACATCATTTATAATATATTAATTAAGCTAAGTCATTTTATTTGGAGTCTTTGACCTCATCTTCTGGAGGGCTTTCTGTGATTTCACGCAACTGTAGACAACTACAAATTGTTAAACTGCGTTGAAATGTAGCCCAATTTCATACACAACCTTTTTGAACATAAGCTTGATAAGGTTAGGCATGTTAAATTTATGTGTGTAAAATATGAGCCTTTCATATCTTTAATTTATAGTTGAGCAAGACTAAAATAATATACACAGAACATTTCATATCATTCTTTACATATATAATTAGCATAATAAATTGAGATTTAAGAGGCTCAATAAATTCTTCATATCAAAATATTGTAGGAAATCAAATTTCGTTATTTTTAGAGCTTTCTTACTATTTTTAAAAAAAAATTGTGCTGTTTTAAAAAATGTCATTTTTGGGCGTAGTGCAAAAATATTTAAAAATAACAAGAAATCTTTAAAAATCACGAAATTTGATTTTCGACAATATTTTGACATGAAGAATTTATTGAGTTAATTATATGTGCATATACGATATGAGTGTCCTATGCATATTATTTTAGCCTTTCTCAACTATAAATTATAGATTTGGAAGGCTCATATTTTACACAAATAAATTTATAATTTCTTTTGCAATTTTGATATGTTCAAAAAGGTTGTGTATGAAATTGGGCTACATTTCAGTGCAGTTTAACAATTTCTAGTTGTCTACAGTTGTGTGAAATCACAGTTTAAAGTTACAAGAATACAATTGCCGTATAGCATTAAGGGTCGAACCATATGGCTGATTTTACTTTCAGATTGTTATAATTAAATCTAAGTTGGAGAAAATTAATTGAAAAGATATATTTCGATTTGGTTGTTGCAATTTTTACTAAACACTAAAAACAAGAAAGCAATTCTAGAAAACATATGAGAATAAACAAGGTTTTCTAGGATTTTCTATCAACTCTTGTTATGTTTATTTGATAAACAAAGAAGGTTTTATTTATAATTATGAAGGCACGGTTCTGGGATATAATCAATGCTAAGAGATATCTATGTATTAACACCTTATTCAGACTAAAACAATTTTCACTATTCCGTACTTGATCATATCAATCTGAACTCATTAAGTTCTTACAACTATACTAATTAACTTTGATAATCATCTTTCACCTCTAATTAATCAGGTTCAACCCTTATTAATTAACGTTACATTTAGGTACTGAAATCCTAAATTATGCAATTCAATTATGATACAACAATAAAGATAAAGAATAATTCATAATTGAAATAGATGAAATCAGATCAATAACAAATAAACATTGCAAGAGTTTCAAGTACTTAATCCCTAAAAAACATATAGAAAACTTAGCCATACATAATTAAGGAGAAAAACTAAACAAAATGAAGATTAACAAAAGAAAAGAAGAGATAAAGCCTTGTTAACGACATAATCTGATCCTTCTTCATCATCCGAATCTTAGAATTTCTTCTGCTTGAAGTACTCTAACTGCTACTCTCAGATTTCTCTAGACTCTCACAATCGTGTTTTTACTGACTCTAGAAATACAAGCATATATGGCAGATCCCAGACCTAAAAATAGAACCCTAAAAATAAACTATCTCATGTTCAGTCGGTGTAGTCTACGTTCGAATATGGGCTGGACTCGACCGAAGTTGAGTAAAGGAGCCCATAAATAACTTAGCAAAATTTCAGCTAAAAAAGTTTGCAGTATTGAGCTTCGGTCGAACATGTGAAAAAGTTACGACCGAAGTTGACTAAAGGCTTCATCTGGATTTCAATCTATGAATTGGCTAAGTACTTGCTTCAACGATATGGGCTTCAGCCGAACTTGATATTGCCTTCCGCCGAAGGATTGTTCTTGGGTTTTTTTCTTGGGAAAATCGGCAAAGTTTTTGTCTGCTAGAATTGAGCTTTGGCTAAATGTATTGAAGTGCTTCAGTTGTAGAAGATCATCTAGTCTCCTTGTTCTTCAAAATATCAGCTAATTACTTGAGCTTGGCCTTGGAGTATTGAACTTTGGCTGAACTCATGCTTGCCTTCGGTCGTAGGTTAGTAGGTCAGTACTTGATGAGTTTCTACTTAAACTTTTTTCTAAGCACTCGAGTTATTCCTTATGTGTTGTACTTCGGCAAAACTTGTTAAACACTTCGACCATAGGTGAAGTAGAAAATTTGTTTCTCATTTGTGTAGTCTCGGTTTGATCCAGATCGTTCAATTATGCTCCAAAGGCTTCAAAGTACTTGTTTTCTAAAATTAAAATAAATATAGAGCATCAACTTGAACTCTTGTATATTTCTAATCTAATTTAACCTAATTTAACTAAAACTTGGTCAAAATAAATACAATCAACTCTTGTTTAAATATATAATATTTGGCTTATTATATTCTCTCAAGCCTAACTGTTGCTTGTCTCCAAGCAAGTCTAAACATTTACGGGAATACTTGAGGTTGGTTATGTTTAAAAAAAAATCAAATATCTAAACTAATTCTAATCAATAATAGGTTTCACAAGTGTTTGGATAAACAAAAAAGAAGTTTTTGTGTTTCAAATTGCTTGAATTTGAAGTTTGAACTATTCAAATATTTCTCAAAAGTCTTCTTCACATCACTATTTTAATTTTTGGTTAAGAAAACTTTAATTATAAAGCAAAGAAGTAGAACCTAGACTATATGCAGCTTGTTAAACTTGGTTTTTTGGAATAGTACAAGTCCTCCATCTAAGTATTTGGAGATTTATATAAATTTTTGGTTGTATTTATCAAGATCGTAAGCATCTAATCAAGGAGAATTATATCCTAATATAAATTGAGTCATTCCTGAAGATAACAAAACCTTGAATTCCTTCTCTAATTTATACAAGTTCCAACCAATTTCAGAAAATTCTTATTTGTTTTTGTTAGAATGTGTGATGTGAATTTTCACTAAAAAGCGCAAGACTAAGGTCAAGTAGTTGTGCGGAAGCGATTTCAATTTAATTTAATCTTTTAGACCTTAATCACCTATGAATTCCTTCTCCAATTTATGAAGTACTCTTATCAGAACCACTCATAAATGAAGTACTCGTACATGAAGCACTTAGAGTGGTACCTAATACTTCTTTGATGTATTTTAGTGAATGATTACAACACTTAAGTGAAGTATTCAGAGAATAAACTCTTCACTTGGTAAGATATGATGCTTTGTTAAGTTTTCTTGAAATGTTACCACTCATAAATGAAGTACTATGTTGAGAAACACTTCTTAGTAGGATATGATGCTTTGTGGTGTTTTCTTTAATGGTTAGCACCCATGAATGAAGTACTCAGAAAAGAAACACTTCTAACAGTAGGGTACGCTGCTTTGTGGTGTTTTTTTAACGGTTACCATCCATAAATGAAGTACTCTGATCAAAATCAATCATAAATTAAGTACTCGGACATGAAACACTTAGAGTGGTATCTATTCTTCTTCGTTGACTTTTTAATGAATGGTTACAACACTTAAATAAATTACTCAAAGAAGACACACTTCTCGAGGTAATATTTGATGTTTTGTGGAGTTTTCTTGAAAGGTTACCCCTCATAATTGAAGTACTCTAATCAGAAACACTTTTTAGTTGGATATGATGCTTTGTGGTGTTTTCTTGAAAGGTTACCCCTCATAATTTCTTTGTGGTGTTTTCTTTAATGGATACATAGATAAGAAACACTTCTCGCATTAGAGTGGTATCTATGCTTCTTCGTTGTCTTTTAATGAATGGTTACAACACATAAATTAAATACTCGGAGAAGAAACTCTTTTCGTGGTAAGATATGATGTGTTGTGGAGTTTTTTGAAAGGTTACCACTCATAAATGAAGTACACTTATCAGAAACACTTCTTAGTAGAATATGATGCTTTGTGGTGTTTTTTTAATGGTTACAACCCATAAATGAAGTACTCAGCTAAGAAACACTTCTCGCAGTAGGGTGGTAACCATTAAAGAAAACAACATAAAACATCATATCTTACTATGAGAAGTATTCTGATTAGAGTACTTCATTTATGAATGGTAACATTACAAGAAAACAACACAAAACATCAAATATTACCACGATAAGAGTTTCTTCTCTGAGTACTTCATTTATGTGTTGTAACCATTCATTAAAAGACAATAAAGAAGCATAGATACCACGCTAAGTGTTTCACGTTCGAGTACTTAATTTGTGTGTGATTCTGATCATAATACATCATTTATGGGTGATAACCATTATAGAAAACATCCCAAATCATCTTACCCTAATGCGAGAAGTGTTTTTTATCTGAGTACTTCATTTATGGGTGGTAACCCATTAAAAAAACACCACAAAGCATCTTATCCGACTAAGAATTGTTTCTGATCAGAGTACTTTATTTACGAGTGGTAACCTTTCAAGAAAACCCACAAAGCATCAAATCTTACCACGAGAAGAGTTTATTCTCCGAATACTTCATTTAAGTGTTGTAACCATTCACTAGAATACAACAAAGAAGCATCGAGTACAACTCTAAGTGCTCCATGCACGAGTACTTCATTTATGAGTGATTCTGATGAGAGTACTTCATTTATGGGTTGTAACCATTAAAGAAAATACCACAAAACAACATATCCTACTAAGAAGTGTTTCTGATAAGTGTACTTCATTATAAGTGGTAACCTTTCAAGAAAACTCCACAACGCATCATATCTTACAACGAGAAGAGTTTCTTCTCCGAGTACTTCATTAAAGTGTTTTAACCATTCTTTAAAAGACAACAAAGAAAAATAGATACCACTCTAAGTGTTTGATGTCCGAGTACTTAATTTATGAGTGATTCTGATCATAGTACTTCATTTATGGGTGATAACCATGAAAGAAAACATCACAAAGCATATTACTCTAATGCGAGAAGTGTTTCTTATCTGAGTACTTCACTTATGGGAGGTAACAATTAAAGAAAACACCACCAAACATCATATCCTACAAAGAAGTGTTTCTCATCATAGTACTATGAGTGGTAACCTTTCAAAAAAACTTCACAAAGCATCATACCTTACCACGAGAAGAGTTTGTTCTCCGAGTACTTCATTTAAGTGTTGTAACCATTCACTAAAACACAACGAAGAAGCATAGATACCACTCTAGGTGTTTAATGTCCGAGTACTTAATTTATGAGTGATTCCGACTTAAGTACATAATTTATGGGTCATGACCATTAATGAAAACATCACTAAAATATTTTATCCTAATGTGAGAAATGTTTCTTATCAGAGTATTTCATTAATGGGTGGTAACCATTAAAAAAAACACCACAAAGCATCGTATCCTACTGTGAGAAGTGTTTCTGATCATAGTACTTTATTTATGAGTTTTTTCATGAAAACTCCACAACGCATTATATTTTACCACGAGAAGAGTTTTTTCTACCAGTACTTCATTTAAGTGTTGTAACCATTCATTAAAAGAAAACAAAGTTGCATAGATACGACTCTAAGTGTTTCATGTCCGAGTACTTAATTTATGAGTGATTCTGGTCATATTACTTCATTTAGGGTGATAACCATTAAAGAAAACATCACAAATCATCTGACCCTAATGCGAGAAGTGTTTCTTATCTCAGTACTTCATTTATGGGTGGTAACCATTAAAGAAAACACCACAAAACATCATATCCTACTAAGAAGTGTTTCTGATGATAGTACTTCATTTATGAGTGGTAGCTTTGCAAGAAAACTTCACAAAGCATCATATCTTACCACGAGAAGAGTTTATTCTCTAAGTACTTCATTTAAGTGTTGTAACCATTAACTAAAACACAACAAAGAAGCATCGAATACCACTTTAAGTGTTTCACGTCCGAGTATTTAATTTTTGAGTGATTCTGATCATAATACTTCAATTATGGGTGATAACCATTAATGCAAGAAAACACCACGAGAAGAGTTTATTCTCCGAGTACTTCATTTAAGTGTTGTAACCATTCACTAAAAGACAACAAAGATGCATCAAGTACTACTCTAAGTGATTAATGTACGAGTACTTGATTTATGAGTGATTCTGATAAAAGTACTTCATTTATGAGTGGTAACCAATAAAGAAAACACCACAAAGCATCGTACCCTACTGCGAGAAGTGTTTCTTATCTGAGTACTTCATTGATGGGCGGTAGCCATTATAGAAAACACCACAAAGCATCACATCCTACTAAGAAGTGTTTCTCATCATAGTACTTCATTTATGAGTGGTAGACTTTCAAAAAAACTTCACAAAACGTCATATCTAACCACAAGAAGAGTTTATTCTCTGAATACTTCATTTAATTGTTGTAACCATTAACTAAAAAACAAAGAAGCATCGAGTACCACTCTAAGTGCTTCATGTACGAGTACTTCATTTATGAGTGATTCTGATGAGAGTACTTCATTTATGGGTGGTAACCATTAAAGAAAAGACCACAAAGCATCACATCCAACTATGAAAGTATTTCTGATCAAAGTACTTCATTTCTGAGTTGTAATCTTTCAAGAAAACTTCACGACACATCATATCTTACCACGAGAAGAGTTTTTCTCCGAGTACTTCATTTAAGTGTTGTAAACATTCATTAAAAGAAAACAAAGAAGCATAGATACCACTCTAAGTATTTCACGTCCGAGTACTTAATTTGTGTGTGATTCTGATCATAATACATCATTTATGGGTGATAACCATTATAGAAAACATCACAAATCACCTTACCATAATGCGAGAAGTGTTTCTTATCTGAGTGCTTCATTTATGGGTGTTAACCATTAATGAAAACACCACAAAGCATCATATCCTACTAAGATGTATTTCTGAACATAGTACTTCATTTATGAATGGTAACTTAACAAGAAAACTTCACAAAGCATCAAATCTTACCACGAGAAGAGTTTATTCTCCGAGTACTTCATTTAAGTGATGTAACCATTCACTAAAACACAACAAAGAAACATCGAGTACCACTCAAAGTCCTTCATGTACGAGTACTAAAATTATTAGTGATTTAGATCAGAATACTTCATTTATGGGTGGTAACCATTAAAGAAAACACCACAAAGCATTTTACCCTAATACGAGAATTGTTTTTTATCTGAGTACTTCAATTATGGGTGGTATCCATTAAAGAAAACACCACAAAGCATCATATCCTACTATGAGAAGTATTTCTGATCAGAGTACTTCATTTATGAGTTGTAACCTTTCAAGAAAACTCCACAACGCATCATATCTTACAACGAGAAGAGTTTTTTCTACTAGTACTTAATTTAAGTGTTGTAACCATTCGTTAAAAGAAAACAAAGAAGCATAGATACCACTCTAAGTGTTTCACTTTCGAGTACTTAATTTATTAGTAATTCTGACCATAATACTTCATTTATGGGTGATAACCATTAAAGAAAACATCAGAAAACATCTTATCCTAATGCAAGAAGTGTTTCTTATCTGAATACTTCATTTATGGGTTGTAACCATTAATGAAAAAACCACAAAGCATCATATCCTACTAAGATGTATTTCTGATCATAGTACTTCATTTATGAATGGTAACTTAACAAGAAAACTTCACAAAGCATCAAATCTTACCACGAGAAGAGTTTATTCTCCGAGTACTTCATATAAGTGATGTAACCATTCACTAAAACACAACAAAGAAGCATCGAGTACCACTCAAAGTCCTTCATGTACGAGTACTAAAATTATAGTGATTTAGATCAGAATACTTCATTTATGGGTGGTAACCATTAAAGAAAACACCACAAAGTATTTTACCCTAATATGAGAATTGTTTTTTATCTGAGTACTTCACTTATGGGTGGTAGCCATTAAAGAAAACACCACAAAGCATCATATCCTACTATGAGAAGTATTTCTGATCATAGTACTTCATTTATGAGTTGCAACCTTTCAAGAAAACTTCACGACACATCATATCTTACCAAGAGATGAGTTTTTCTCCGAGTACTTCATTTAAGTGTTGTAACCATTCATTAAAAGAAAACAAAGAAGCATAGATACCACTCTAAGTGTTTCACGTCCGAGTACTTAATTTGTGTGTGATTCTGATCATAATACATCATTTATGGGTGATAACCATTATAGAAAACATCACAAAGCATCTTATCCTAATGCAAGAAGTGTTTCTTATCTGAATACTTCATTTATGGGTTGTAACCATTAATGAAAAAACCACAAAGCATCATATCCTAGTAAGAAATGTTTCTGATCATAGTACTTCATTTATGAGTGGTAACTTTGCAAGAAAACTTCAGAAAGCAACAAATCTTACCACGAGAAGAGTTTATTCTCCGAGTACTTCATTTAAGTGTTGTAACCATTCATTAAAAGAAAACAAAGAAGCATAGATACCACTCTAAGTGTTTCACGTCCGAGTACTTAATTTGTGTGTGATTCTGATCATAATACATCATTTATGGGTGATAACCATTATAGAAAACATCACAAAGCATCTTATCCTAATTCAAGAAGTGTTTCTTATCTGAATACTTCATTTATGGGTTGTAACCATTAATGAAAAAACCACAAAGCATCATATCCTAGTAAGAAGTGTTTCTGATCATAGTACTTCATTTATGAGTGGTAACTTTGCAAGAAAACTTCAGAAAGCAACAAATCTTACCACGAGAAGAGTTTATTCTCCGAGTACTTCATTTAAGTGTTGTAACCATTCACTAAAAGACAACAAAGATGCATCAAGTACTACTCTAAGTGATTAATGTACGAGTACTTGATTTATGAGTGATTCTGATAAGAGTACTTCACTTATGAGTGGTAACCAATAAAGAAAACACCACAAAGCATCGTACCCTACTGCGAGAAGTGTTTCTTATCTGAGTACTTCATTGATGGGTGGTAACCATTATAGAAAACACCAGAAAGCATCACATCCTACTAAGAAGTGTTTCTCATCATAGTACTTCATTTATGAGTGGTAGACTTTCAAAAAAACTTCACAAAACGTCATATCTAACCACAAGAATAGTTTAATCTCTGAATACTTCATTTAATTGTTGTAACCATTAACTAAAAAACAAAGAAGCATCGAGTACCACTCTAAGTGCTCCATGTATGAGTACTTCATTTATGAGTGATTCTGATTTGAGTACTTCATTTATGGGTGGTAACCATTAAAGAAAATACCACAAAACATCTTACCCTACTGCGAGAAGTGTTTTTTATCTTTGTACTTCACTTATGGGTGGTATCCATGAAAGAAAACACTACAAAGCATCACCTCCAACTATGAAAGTATTTCTGATCAAAGTACTTCATTTCTGAGTTGCAACCTTTCAAGAAAACTTCACGACACATCATATCTTACCACGAGAATAGTTTTTCTCCGAGTACTTCATTTAAGTGTTGTAACCATTCATTAAAAGAAAACAAAGAAGCAAAGATACCACTCTAAGTGTTTCACGTCCGAGTACTTAATTTGTGTGTGATTCTGATCATAATACATCATTTATGGGTGATAACCATTATAGAAAACATCACAAATCATCTTACCCTAATGCGAGAAGTGTTTCTTATCCGAGTGCTTCATTTATGGGTGTTAACCATTAAAGAAAACACCACAAAGCATCATATCCTACTAAGATGTATTTCTGATCATAGTACTTCATTTATGATTGGTAACTTAACAAGAAAACTTCACAAAGCATCAAATCTTACCACGAGAAGAGTTTATTCTCCGAGTACTTCATTTAAGTGATGTAACCATTCACTAAAACACAACAAAGAATCATCGAGTACCACTCAAAGTCCTTCATGTACGAGTACTAAAATTATTAGTGATTTAGATCAGAATACTTCATTTATGGGTGGTTACCATTAAAGAAAACACCACAAACCATTTTACCCTAATACGAGAATTGTTTTTTATCTGAGTACTTCACTTATGGGTGGTAGCCACAACGCATCATATCTTTCCACGAGAAGAGTTTTTTCTACGAGTACTTCATTTAAGTGTTGTAACCATTCGTTAAAAGAAAACAAAGAAGCATAGATACCACTCTAAGTGTTTCACTTTCGAGTACTTAATTTATTAGTAATTCTGACCATAATACTTCATTTATTGGTGATAACCATTATAGAAAACATCACAAAGCATCTTATCCTAATGCAAGAAGTGTTTCTTATCTGAATACTTCATTTATGGGTTGTAACCATTAATGAAAAAACCACAAAGCATCATATCCTAGTAAGAAGTGTTTCTGATCATAGTACTTCATTTATGAGTGGTACCTTTGCAAGAAAACATCAGAAAGCAACAAATCTTACCACGAGAAGAGTTTATTCTCCGAGTACTTCATTTAAGTGTTGTAACCATTCACTAAAAGACAACAAAGAAGCATCGAGTACCACTCAAAGTCCTTCATGTACGAGTACTAAAATTATTAGTGATTTAGATCAGAATACTTCATTTATGGGTGGTAACCATTAAAGGAAACACCACAAAGCATTTTACCCTAATACGAGAATTGTTTTTTATCTGAGTACTTCACTTATGGGTGGTAGCCATTAAAGAAAACACCACAAAGCATCATATCCTACTATGAGAAGTATTTCTGATCAGAGTACTTCATTTATGAGTTGTAACCTTTCAAGAAAACTCCACAACGCATCATATCTTACAACGAGAAAGGTTTTTTCTACTAGTACTTCATTTAAGTGTTGTAACCATTCGTTAAAAGAAAACAAAGAAGCATAGATACCACTCTAAGTGTTTCACTTCCGAGTACTTAATTTATTAGTAATTCTGATCATAATACTTCATTTATGGGTGATAACCATTAAAGAAAACATCACAAATCATCTTATCCTAATGCAAGAAGTGTTTCTTATCTGAATACTTCATTTATGGGTTGTAACCATTAATGAAAAAACCACAAAGCATCATATCCTAGTAAGAAGTGTTTCTGATCATAGTACTTTTTTTATGAGTGGTAACTTTGCAAGAAAACTTCAGAAAGCAACAAATCTTACCACGAGAAGAGTTTATTCTCCGAGTAATTCATTTAAGTGTTGTAACCATTCACTAAAAGACAACAAAGATGCATCAAGTACTACTCTAAGTGATTAATGTACGAGTATTTGATTTATGAGTGATTCTGATAAGAGTACTTCATTTATGAGTGGTAACCAATAAAGAAAACACCACAAAGCATCGTACCCTACTGCGAGAAGTGTTTCTTATCTGAGTACTTCATTGATGGGTGGTAACCATTATAGAAAACACCACAAAGCATCACATCCTACTAAGAAGTGTTTCTCATCATAGTACTTCATTTATGAGTGGTAGACTTTCAAAAAAACTTCACAAAACGTCATATCTAACCACAAGAAGAGTTTATTCTCTGAATACTTCATTTAATTGTTGTAACCATTAACTAAAAAACAAAGAAGCATCGAGTACCACTCTAAGTGCTCCATGTATGAGTACTTCATTTATGAGTGATTCTGATGAGAGTACTTCATTTATGGGTGGTAACCATTAAAGAAAAGACCACAAAACATCTAACCCTACTGCGAGAAGTGTTTTTTATCTGTGTACTTCACTTATGGGTGGTAGCCATGAAAGAAAACACTACAAAGCATCACATCCAACTATGAAAGTATTTCTGATCAAAGTACTTCATTTCTGAGTTGCAACCTTTCAAGAAAACTTCACGACACATCATATCTTACCAAGAGAAGAGTTTTTCTCCGAGTACTTCATTTAAGTGTTGTAACCATTCATTAAAAGAAAACAAAGAAGCATAGATACCACTCTAAGTGTTTCACGTCCGAGTACTTAATTTGTGTGTGATTCTGATCATAATACATCATTTATGGGTGATAACCATTATAGAAAACATCACAAAGCATCTTATCCTAATGCAAGAAGTGTTTCTTATCTGAATACTTCATTTATGGGTTGTAACCATTAATGAAAAAACCACAAAGCATCATATCCTAGTAAGAAGTGTTTCTGATCATAGTACTTCATTTATGAGTGGTAACTTTGCAAGAAAACTTCAGAAAGCAACAAATCTTACCACGAGAAGAGTTTATTCTCCGAGTACTTCATTTAAGTGTTGTAACCATTCACTAAAAGACAACAAAGATGCATCAAGTACTACTCTAAGTGATTAATGTACGAGTACTTGATTTATGAGTGATTCTGATAAGAGTACTTCACTTATGAGTGGTAACCAATAAAGAAAACACCACAAAGCATCGTACCCTACTGCGAGAAGTGTTTCTTATCTGAGTACTTCATTGATGGGTGGTAACCATTATAGAAAACACCAGAAAGCATCACATCCTACTAAGAAGTGTTTCTCATCATAGTACTTCATTTATGAGTGGTAGACTTTCAAAAAAACTTCACAAAACGTCATATCTAACCACAAGAATAGTTTAATCTCTGAATACTTCATTTAATTGTTGTAACCATTAACTAAAAAACAAAGAAGCATCGAGTACCACTCTAAGTGCTCCATGTATGAGTACTTCATTTATGAGTGATTCTGATTTGAGTACTTCATTTATGGGTGGTAACCATTAAAGAAAATACCACAAAACATCTTACCCTACTGCGAGAAGTGTTTTTTATCTTTGTACTTCACTTATGAGTGGTATCCATGAAAGAAAACACTACAAAGCATCACCTCCAACTATGAAAGTATTTCTGATCAAAGTACTTCATTTCTGAGTTGCAACCTTTCAAGAAAACTTCACGACACATCATATCTTACCACGAGAAGAGTTTTTCTCCGAGTACTTCATTTAAGTGTTGTAACCATTCATTAAATGAAAACAAAGAAGCAAAGATACCACTCTAAGTGTTTCACGTCCGAGTACTTAATTTGTGTGTGATTCTGATCATAATACATCATTTATGGGTGATAACCATTATAGAAAACATCACAAAGCATCTTATCCTAATGCAAGAAGTGTTTCTTATCTGAATACTTCATTTATGGGTTGTAACCATTAATGAAAAAACCACAAAGCATCATATCCTAGTAAGAAGTGTTTCTGATCATAGTACTTCATTTATGAGTGGTAACTTTGCAAGAAAACTTCAGAAAGCAACAAATCTTACCACGAGAAGAGTTTATTCTCCGAGTACTTCATTTAAGTGTTGTAACCATTCACTAAAAGACAACAAAGATGCATCAAGTACTACTCTAAGTGATTAATGTACGAGTACTTGATTTATGAGTGATTCTGATAAGAGTACTTCACTTATGAGTGGTAACCAATAAAGAAAACACCACAAAGCATCGTACCCTACTGCGAGAAGTGTTTCTTATCTGAGTACTTCATTGATGGGTGGTAACCATTATAGAAAACACCAGAAAGCATCACATCCTACTAAGAAGTGTTTCTCATCATAGTACTTCATTTATGAGTGGTAGACTTTCAAAAAAACTTCACAAAACGTCATATCTAACCACAAGAATAGTTTAATCTCTGAATACTTCATTTAATTGTTGTAACCATTAACTAAAAAACAAAGAAGCATCGAGTACCACTCTAAGTGCTCCATGTATGAGTACTTCATTTATGAGTGATTCTGATTTGAGTACTTCATTTATGGGTGGTAACCATTAAAGAAAATACCACAAAACATCTTACCCTACTGCGAGAAGTGTTTTTTATCTTTGTACTTCACTTATGAGTGGTATCCATGAAAGAAAACACTACAAAGCATCACCTCCAACTATGAAAGTATTTCTGATCAAAGTACTTCATTTCTGAGTTGCAACCTTTCAAGAAAACTTCACGACACATCATATCTTACCACGAGTAGAGTTTTTCTCCGAGTACTTCATTTAAGTGTTGTAACCATTCATTAAAAGAAAACAAAGAAGCAAAGATACCACTCTAAGTGTTTCACGTCCGAGTACTTAATTTGTGTGTGATTCTGATCATAATACATCATTTATGGGTGATAACCATTATAGAAAACATCACAAATCATCTTACCCTAATGCGAGAAGTGTTTCTTATCCGAGTGCTTCATTTATGGGTGTTAACCATTAAAGAAAACACCACAAAGCATCATATCCTACTAAGATGTATTTCTGATCATAGTACTTCATTTATGAATGGTAACTTAACAAGAAAATTTCACAAAGCATCAAATCTTACCACGAGAAGAGTTTATTCTCCGAGTACTTCATTTAAGTGATGTAACCATTCACTAAAACACAACAAAGAATCATCGAGTACCACTCAAAGTCCTTCATGTACGAGTACTAAAATTATTAGTGATTTAGATCAGAATACTTCATTTATGGGTGGTAACCATTAAAGAAAACACCACAAACCATTTTACCCTAATACGAGAATTGTTTTTTATCTGAGTACTTCACTTATGGGTGGTAGCCACAAGGCATCATATCTTTCCACGAGAAGAGTTTTTTCTACGAGTACTTCATTTAAGTGTTGTAACCATTCGTTAAAAGAAAACAAAGAAGCATAGATACCACTCTAAGTGTTTCACTTTCGAGTACCTAATTTATTAGTAATTCTGACCATAATACTTCATTTATGGGTGATAACCATTATAGAAAACATCACAAAGCATCTTATCCTAATGCAAGAAGTGTTTCTTATCTGAATACTTCATTTATGGGTTGTAACCATTAATGAAAAAACCACAAAGCATCATATCCTAGTAAGAAGTGTATCTGATCATAGTACTTCATTTATGAGTGGTACCTTTGCAAGAAAACATCAGAAAGCAACAAATCTAACCACGAGAAGAGTTTATTCTCCGAGTACTTCATTTAAGTGTTGTAACCATTCACTAAAAGACAACAAAGATGCATCAAGTACTACTCTAAGTGATTAATGTACGAGTACTTGATTTATGAGTGATTCTGATAAGAGTACTTCATTTATGAGTGGTAACCAATAAAGAAAACACCACAAAGCATCGTACCCTACTGCGAGAAGTGTTTCTTATCTGAGTACTTCATTGATGGGTGGTAACCATTATAGAAAACACCACAAAGCATCACATCCTACTAAGAAGTGTTTCTCATCATAGTACTTCATTTATGAGTGGTAGACTTTCAAAAAAACTTCACAAAACGTCATATCTTACCACAAGAAGAGTTTATTCTCTGAATACTTCATTTAATTGTTGTAACCATTAACTAAAAAACAAAGAAGCATCGAGTACCACTCTAAGTGCTCCATGTATGAGTACTTCATTTATGAGTGATTCTGATGAGAGTACTTCATATATGGGTGGTAACCATTAAAGAAAAGACCACAAAACATCTTACCCTACTGCGAGAAGTGTTTTTTATCTGTGTACTTCACTTATGGGTGGTAGCCATGAAAGAAAACACTACAAAGCATCACATCCAACTATGAAAGTATTTCTGATCAAAGTACTTCATTTCTGAGTTGCAACCTTTCAAGAAAACTTCACGACACATCATATCTTACCAAGAGAAGAGTTTTTCTCCGAGTACATCATTTAAGTGTTGTAACCATTCATTAAAAGAAAACAAAGAAGCATAGATACCACTCTAAGTGTTTCACGTCCGAGTACTTAATTTGTGTGTGATTCTGATCATAATACATCATTTATGGGTGATAACCATTATAGAAAACATCACAAAGCATCATATCCTAATGCAAGAAGTGTTTCTTATCTGAATACTTCATTTATGGGTTGTAACCATTAATGAAAAAACCACAAAGCATCATATCCTAGTAAGAAGTGTTTCTGATCAAAGTACTTCATTTATGAGTGGTAACTTTGCAAGAAAACTTCAGAAAGCAACAAATCTTACCACGAGAAGAGTTTATTCTCCGAGTACTTCATTTAAGTGTTGTAACCATTCATTAAAAGAAAACAAAGAAGCATAGATACCACTCTAAGTGTTTCACGTCCGAGTACTTAATTTGTGTGTGATTCTGATCATAATACATCATTTATGGGTGATAACCATTATAGAAAACATCACAAAGCATCTTTTCCTAATGCAAGAAGTGTTTCTTATCTGAATACTTCATTTATGGGTTGTAACCATTAATGAAAAAACCACAAAGCATCATATCCTAGTAAGAAGTGTTTCTGATCATAGTACTTCATTTATGAGTGGTAACTTTGCAAGAAAACTTTAGAAAGCAACAAATCTTACCACGAGAAGAGTTTATTCTCCGAGTACTTCATTTAAGTGTTTTAACCATTCACTAAAAGACAACAAAGATGCATCAAGTACTACTCTAAGTGATTAATGTACGAGTATTTGATTTATGAGTGATTCTGATAAGAGTACTTCATTTATGAGTGGTAACCAATAAAGAAAACACCACAAAGCATCGTACCCTACTGCGAGAAGTGTTTCTTATCTGAGTACTTCATTGATGGGTGGTAACCATTATAGAAAACACCACAAAGCATCACATCCTACTAAGAAGTGTTTCTCATCATAGTACTTCATTTATGAGTGGTAGACTTTCAAAAAAACTTCACAAAACGTCATATCTAACCACAAGAAGAGTTTATTCTCTGAATACTTCATTTAATTGTTGTAACCATTAACTAAAAAACAAAGAAGCATCGAGTACCACTCTAAGTGCTCCATGTATGAGTACTTCATTTATGAGTGATTCTGATGAGAGTACTTCATATATGGGTGGTAACCATTAAAGAAAAGACCACAAAACATCTTACCCTACTGCGAGAAGTGTTTTTTATCTGTGTACTTCACTTATGGGTGGTAGCCATGAAAGAAAACACTACAAAGCATCACATCCAACTATGAAAGTATTTCTGATCAAAGTACTTCATTTCTGAGTTGCAACCTTTCAAGAAAACTTCACGACACATCATATCTTACCAAGAGAAGAGTTTTTCTCCGAGTACTTCATTTAAGTGTTGTAACCATTCATTAAAAGAAAACAAAGAAGCATAGATGTCACTCTAAGTATTTCACGTCCGAGTACTTAATTTGTGTGTGATTCTGATCATAATACATCATTTATGGGTGATAACCATTATAGAAAACATCACAACGCATCATATCCTAATGCAAGAAGTGTTTCTTATCTGAATACTTCATTTATGGGTTGTAACCATTAATGAAAAAACCACAAAGCATCATATCCTAGTAAGAAGTGTTTCTGATCATAGTACTTCATTTATGAGTGGTAACTTTGCAAGAAAACTTCAGAAAGCAACAAATCTTACCACGAGAAGAGTTTATTCTCCGAGTACTTCATTTAATTGTTGTAACCATTCATTAAAAGAAAACAAAGAAGCATAGATACCACTCTAAGTGTTTCACGTCCGAGTACTTAATTTGTGTGTGATTCTGATCATAATACATCATTTATGGGTGATAACCATTATAGAAAACATCACAAAGCATCTTATCCTAATTCAAGAAGTGTTTCTTATCTGAATACTTCATTTATGGGTTGTAACCATTAATGAAAAAACCACAAAGCATCATATCCTAGTAAGAAGTGTTTCTGATCATAGTACTTCATTTATGAGTGGTAACTTTGCAAGAAAACTTCAGAAAGCAACAAATCTTACCACGAGAAGAGTTTATTCTCCGAGTACTTCATTTAAGTGTTGTAACCATTCACTAAAAGACAACAAAGATGCATCAAGTACTAGTCTAAGTGATTAATGTACGAGTACTTGATTTATGAGTGATTCTGATAAGAGTACTTCATTTATGAGTGGTAACCAATAAAGAAACCACCACAAACCATTTTACCCTAATACGAGAATTGTTTTTTATCTGAGTACTTCACTTATGGGTGGTAGCCACAACGCATCATATCTTTCCACGAGAAGAGTTTTTTCTACGAGTACTTCATTTAAGTGTTGTAACCATTCGTTAAAAGAAAACAAAGAAGCATAGATACCACTCTAAGTGTTTCACTTCCGAGTACTTAATTTATTAGTAATTCTGACCATAATACTTCATTTATGGGTGATAACCATTATAGAAAACATCACAAAGCATCTTATCCTAATGCAAGAAGTGTTTCTTATCTGAATACTTCATTTATGGGTTGTAACCATTAATGAAAAAACCACAAAGCATCATATCCTAGTAAGAAGTGTTTCTGATCATAGTACTTCATTTATGAGTGGTAACTTTGCAAGAAAACTTCAGAAAGCAACAAATCTTACCACGAGAAGAGTTTATTCTCCGAGTACTTCATTTAAGTGTTGTAACCATTCACTAAAAGACAACAAAGATGCATCAAGTACTACTCTAAGTGATTAATGTACGAGTACTTGATTTATGAGTGATTCTGATAAGAGTACTTCATTTATGAGTGGTAACCAATAAAGAAAACACCACAAAGCATCGTACCCTACTGCGAGAAGTGTTTCTTATCTGAGTACTTCATTGATGGGTGGTAACCATTATAGAAAACACCACAAAGCATCACATCCTACTAAGAAGTGTTTCTCATCATAGTACTTCATTTATGAGTGGTAGACTTTCAAAAAAACTTCACAAAACGTCATATCTAACCACAAGAATAGTTTAATCTCTGAATACTTCATTTAATTGTTGTAACCATTAACTAAAAAACAAAGAAGCATCGAGTACCACTCTAAGTGCTCCATGTATGAGTACTCCATTTATGAGTGATTCTGATTTGAGTACTTCATTTATGGGTGGTAACCATTAAAGAAAATACCACAAAACATCTTACCCTACTGCGAGAAGTGTTTTTTATCTTTGTACTTCACTTTTGGGTGGTATCCATGAAAGAAAACACTACAAAGCATCACCTCCAACTATGAAAGTATTTCTGATCAAAGTACTTCATTTCTGAGTTGCAACCTTTCAAGAAAACTTCACGACACATCATATCTTACCACGAGAAGAGTTTTTCTCCGAGTACTTCATTTAAGTGTTGTAACCATTCATTAAAAGAAAACAAAGAAGTAAAGATACCACTCTAAGTGTTTCACGTCCGAGTACTTAATTTGTGTGTGATTCTGATCATAATACATCATTTATGGGTGATCACCATTATAGAAAACATCACAAATCATCTTACCCTAATGCGAGAAGTGTTTCTTATCCGAGTGCTTCATTTATGGGTGTTAACCATTAAAGAAAACACCACAAAGCATCATATCCTACTAAGATGTATTTCTGATCATAGTACTTCATTTATGAATGGTAACTTAACAAGAAAACTTCACAAACCATCAAATCTTACCACGAGAAGAGTTTATTCTCCGAGTACTTCATTTAAGTGATGTAACCATTCACTAAAACACAACAAAGAAGCATCGAGTACCACTCAAAGTCCTTCATGTACGAGTACTAAAATTATTAGTGATTTAGATCAGAATACTTCATTTATGGGTGGTAACCATTAAAGGAAACACCACAAAGCATTTTACCCTAATACGAGAATTGTTTTTTATCTGAGTACTTCACTTATGGGTGGTAGCCATTAAAGAAAACACCACAAAGCATCATATCCTACTATGAGAAGTATTTCTGATCAGAGTACTTCATTTATTAGTTGTAACCTTTCAAGAAAACTCCACAACGCATCATATCTTACAACGAGAAAGGTTTTTCTACTAGTACTTCATTTAAGTGTTGTAACCATTCGTTAAAAGAAAACAAAGAAGCATAGATACCACTCTAAGTGTTTCACTTCCGAGTACTTAATTTATTAGTAATTCTGATCATAATACTTCATTTATGGGTGATAACCATTAAAGAAAACATCACAAATCATCTTATCCTAATGCAAGAAGTGTTTCTTATCTGAATACTTCATTTATGAGTTGTAACCATTAATGAAAAAACCACAAAGCATCATATCCTAGTAAGAAGTGTTTCTGATCATAGTACTTTTTTTATGAGTGGTAACTTTGCAAGAAAACTTCAGAAAGCAACAAATCTTACCACAAGAAGAGTTTATTCTCCGAGTAATTCATTTAAGTGTTGTAACCATTCACTAAAAGACAACAAAGATGCATCAAGTACTACTCTAAGTGATTAATGTACGAGTACTTGATTTATGAGTGATTCTGATAAGAGTACTTCATTTATGAGTGGTAACCAATAAAGAAAACACCACAAAGCATCGTACCCTACTGCGAGAAGTGTTTCTTATCTGAGTACTTCATTGATGGGTGGTAACCATTATAGAAAACACCACAAAGCATCACATCCTACTAAGAAGTGTTTCTCATCATAGTACTTCATTTATGAGTGGTAGACTTTCAAAAAAACTTCACAAAACGTCATATGTAACCACAAGAAGAGTTTATTCACTGAATACTTCATTTAATTGTTGTAACCATTAACTAAAAAACAAAGAAGCATCGAGTACCACTCTAAGTGCTCCATGTATGAGTACTTCATTTATGAGTGATTCTGATGAGAGTACTTCATTTATGGGTGGTAACCATTAAAGAAAAGACCACAAAACATCTTACCCTACTGCGAGAAGTGTTTTTTATCTGTGTACTTCACTTATGGGTGGTAGCCATGAAAGAAAACACTACAAAGCATCACATCCAACTATGAAAGTATTTCTGATCAAAGTACATCATTTCTGAGTTGCAACCTTTCAAAAAAACTTCACGACACATCATATCTTACCAAGAGAAGAGTTTTTCTCCGAGTACTTCATTTAAGTGTTGTAACCATTCATTAAAAGAAAACAAAGAAGCATAGATACCACTCTAAGTGTTTCACGTCCGAGTACTTGATTTGTGTGTGATTCTGATCATAATACATCATTTATGGGTGATAACCTTTATAGAAAACATCACAAAGCATCTTATCCTAATGCAAGAAGTGTTTCTTATCTGAATACTTCATTTATGGGTGTTAACCATTAAAGAAAACACCACAAAGCATCATATCCTAGTAAGATGTATTTCTGATCATAGTACTTCATTTATGAATGGTAACTTAACAAGAAAACTTCACAAAGCATCAAATCTTACCACGAGAAGAGTTTATTCTCCGAGTACTTCATTTAAGTGATGTAACCATTCACTAAAACACAACAAAGAATCATCGAGTACCACTCAAAGTCCTTCATGTACGAGTACTAAAATTATTAGTGATTTAGATCAGAATACTTCATTTATGGGTGGTAACCATTAAAGAAAACACCACAAACCATTTTACCCTAATACGAGAATTGTTTTTTATCTGAGTACTTCACTTATGGGTGGTAGCCACAACGCATCATATCTTTCCACGAGAAGAGTTTTTTCTACGAGTACTTCATTTAAGTGTTGTAACCATTCGTTAAAAGAAAACAAAGAAGCATAGATACCACTCTAAGTGTTTCACTTCCGAGTACTTAATTTATTAGTAATTCTGACCATAATACTTCATTTATGGGTGATAACCATTATAGAAAACATCACAAAGCATCTTATCCTAATGCAAGAAATGTTTCTTATCTGAATACTTCATTTATGGGTTGTAACCATTAATGAAAAAACCACAAAGCATCATATCCTAGTAAGAAGTGTTTCTGATCATAGTACTTCATTTATGAGTGGTACCTTTGCAAGAAAACTTCAGAAAGCAACAAATCTTACCACGAGAAGAGTTTATTCTCCGAGTACTTCATTTAAGTGTTGTAACCATTCACTAAAAGACAACAAAGATGCATCAAGTACTACTCTAAGTGATTAATGTACGAGTACTTGATTTATGAGTGATTCTGATAAGAGTACTTCATTTATGAGTGGTAACCAATAAAGAAAACACCACAAAGCATCGTACCCTACTGCGAGAAGTGTTTCTTATCTGAGTACTTCATTGATGGGTGGTAACCATTATAGAAAACACCACAAAGCATCACATCCTACTAAGAAGTGTTTCTCATCATAGTACTTCATTTATGAGTGGTAGACTTTCAAAAAAACTTCACAAAACGTCATATCTAACCACAAGAATAGTTTAATCTCTGAATACTTCATTTAATTGTTGTAACCATTAACTAAAAAACAAAGAAGCATCGAGTACCACTCTAAGTGCTCCATGTATGAGTACTTCATTTATGAGTGATTCTGATTTGAGTACTTCATTTATGGGTGGTAACCATTAAAGAAAATACCACAAAACATCTTACCCTACTGCGAGAAGTGTTTTTTATCTTTGTACTTCACTTTTGGGTGGTATCCATGAAAGAAAACACTACAAAGCATCACCTCCAACTATGAAAGTATTTCTGATCAAAGTACTTCATTTCTGAGTTGCAACCTTTCAAGAAAACTTCACGACACATCATATCTTACCACGAGAAGAGTTTTTCTCCGAGTACTTCATTTAAGTGTTGTAACCATTCATTAAAAGAAAACAAGAAGCATAGATACCACTCTAAGTGTTTCACGTCCGAGTACTTAATTTGTGTGTGATTCTGATCATAATACATCATTTATGGGTGATAACCATTATAGAAAACATCACAAAGCATCTTATCCTAATGCAAGAAGTGTTTCTTATCTGAATACTTCATTTATGGGTTGTAACCATTAATGAAAAAACCACAAATCATCATATCATAGTAAGAAGTGTTTCTGATCATAGTACTTCATTTATGAGTGGTACCTTTGCAAGAAAACTTCAGAAAGCAACAAATCTTACCACGAGAAGAGTTTATTCTCCGAGTACTTCATTTAAGTGTTGTAACCATTCACTAAAAGACAACAAAGATGCATCAAGTACTACTCTAAGTGATTAATGTACGAGTACTTGATTTATGAGTGATTCTGATAAGAGTACTTCATTTATGAGTGGTAACCAATAAAGAAAACACCACAAAGCATCGTACCCTACTGCGAGAAGTGTTTCTTATCTGAGTACTTCATTGATGGGTGGTAACCATTATAGAAAACACCACAAAGCATCACATCCTACTAAGAAGTGTTTCTCATCATAGTACTTCATTTATGAGTGGTAGACTTTCAAAAAAACTTCACAAAACGTCATATCTAACCACAAGAATAGTTTAATCTCTGAATACTTCATTTAATTGTTGTAACCATTAACTAAAAAACAAAGAAGCATCGAGTACCACTCTAAGTGCTCCATGTATGAGTACTTCATTTATGAGTGATTCTGATTTGAGTACTTCATTTATGGGTGGTAACCATTAAAGAAAATACCAAAAAACATCTTACCCTTCTGCGAGAAGTGTTTTTTATCTTTGTACTTCACTTATGGGTGGTATCCATGAAAGAAAACACTACAAAGCATCACCTCCAACTATGAAAGTATTTCTGATCAAAGTACTTCATTTCTGAGTTGCAACCTTTCAAGAAAACTTCACGACACATCATATCTTACCACGAGAAGAGTTTTTCTCCGAGTACTTCATTTAAGTGTTGTAACCATTCATTAAAAGAAAACAAGAAGCATAGATACCACTCTAAGTGTTTCACGTCCGAGTACTTAATTTGTGTGTGATTCTGATCATAATACATCATTTATGGGTGATAACCATTATAGAAAACATCACAAAGCATCTTATCCTAATGCAAGAAGTGTTTCTTATCTGAATACTTCATTTATGGGTTGTAACCATTAATGAAAAAACCACAAATCATCATATCATAGTAAGAAGTGTTTCTGATCATAGTACTTCATTTATGAGTGGTACCTTTGCAAGAAAACTTCAGAAAGCAACAAATCTTACCACGAGAAGAGTTTATTCTCCGAGTACTTCATTTAAGTGTTGTAACCATTCACTAAAAGACAACAAAGATGCATCAAGTACTACTCTAAGTGATTAATGTACGAGTACTTGATTTATGAGTGATTCTGATAAGAGTACTTCATTTATGAGTGGTAACCAATAAAGAAAACACCACAAAGCATCGTACCCTACTGCGAGAAGTGTTTCTTATCTGAGTACTTCATTGATGGGTGGTAACCATTATAGAAAACACCACAAAGCATCACATCCTACTAAGAAGTGTTTCTCATCATAGTACTTCATTTATGAGTGGTAGACTTTCAAAAAAACTTCACAAAACGTCATATCTAACCACAAGAATAGTTTAATCTCTGAATACTTCATTTAATTGTTGTAACCATTAACTAAAAAACAAAGAAGCATCGAGTACCACTCTAAGTGCTCCATGTATGAGTACTTCATTTATGAGTGATTCTGATTTGAGTACTTCATTTATGGGTGGTAACCATTAAAGAAAATACCACAAAACATCTTACCCTACTGCGAGAAGTGTTTTTTATCTTTGTACTTCACTTTTGGGTGGTATCCATGAAAGAAAACACTACAAAGCATCACCTCCAACTATGAAAGTATTTCTGATCAAAGTACTTCATTTCTGAGTTGCAACCTTTCAAGAAAACTTCACGACACATCATATCTTACCACGAGAAGAGTTTTTCTCCGAGTACTTCATTTAAGTGTTGTAACCATTCATTAAAAGAAAACAAAGAAGCAAAGATACCACTCTAAGTGTTTCACGTCCGAGTACTTAATTTGTGTGTGATTCTGATCATAATACATCATTTATGGGTGATCACCATTATAGAAAACATCACAAATCATCTTACCCTAATGCGAGAAGTGTTTCTTATCCGAGTGCTTCATTTATGGGTGTTAACCATTAAAGAAAACACCACAAAGCATCATATCCTACTAAGATGTATTTCTGATCATAGTACTTCATTTATGAATGGTAACTTACCAAGAAAACTTCACAAAGCATCAAATCTTACCACGAGAAGAGTTTATTCTCCGAGTACTTCATTTAAGTGATGTAACCATTCACTAAAACACAACAAAGAAGCATCGAGTACCACTCAAAGTCCTTCATGTACGAGTACTAAAATTATTAGTGATTTAGATCAGAATACTTCATTTATGGGTGGTAACGATTAAAGGAAACACCACAAACCATTTTACCCTAATACGAGAATTGTTTTTTATCTGAGTACTTCACTTATGGGTGGTAGCCATTAAAGAAAACACCACAAAGCATCATATCCTACTATGAGAAGTATTTCTGATCAGAGTACTTCATTTATTAGTTGTAACCTTTCAAGAAAACTCCACAACGCATCATATCTTACAACGAGAAAGGTTTTTCTACTAGTACTTCATTTAAGTGTTGTAACCATTCGTTAAAAGAAAACAAAGAAGCATAGATACCACTCTAAGTGTTTCACTTCCGAGTACTTAATTTATTAGTAATTCTGATCATAATACTTCATTTATGGGTGATAACCATTAAAGAAAACATCACAAATCATCTTATCCTAATGCAAGAAGTGTTTCTTATCTGAATACTTCATTTATGAGTTGTAACCATTAATGAAAAAACCACAAAGCATCATATCCTAGTAAGAAGTGTTTCTGATCATAGTACTTTTTTTATGAGTGGTAACTTTGCAAGAAAACTTCAGAAAGCAACAAATCTTACCACAAGAAGAGTTTATTCTCCGAGTAATTCATTTAAGTGTTGTAACCATTCACTAAAAGACAACAAAGATGCATCAAGTACTACTCTAAGTGATTAATGTACGAGTATTTGATTTATGAGTGATTCTGATAAGAGTACTTCATTTATGAGTGGTAACCAATAAAGAAAACACCACAAAGCATCGTACCCTACTGCGAGAAGTGTTTCTTATCTGAGTACTTCATTGATGGGTGGTAACCATTATAGAAAACACCACAAAGCATCACATCCTACTAAGAAGTGTTTCTCATCATAGTACTTCATTTATGAGTGGTAGACTTTCAAAAAAACTTCACAAAACGTCATATCTAACCACAAGAAGAGTTTATTCACTGAATACTTCATTTAATTGTTGTAACCATTAACTAAAAAACAAAGAAGCATCGAGTACCACTCTAAGTGCTCCATGTATGAGTACTTCATTTATGAGTGATTCTGATGAGAGTACTTCATTTATGGGTGGTAACCATTAAAGAAAAGACCACAAAACATCTTACCCTACTGCGAGAAGTGTTTTTTATCTGTGTACTTCACTTATGGGTGGTAGCCATGAAAGAAAACACTACAAAGCATCACATCCAACTATGAAAGTATTTCTGATCAAAGTACATCATTTCTGAGTTGCAACCTTTCAAAAAAACTTCACGACACATCATATCTTACCAAGAGAAGAGTTTTTCTCCGAGTACTTCATTTAAGTGTTGTAACCATTCATTAAAAGAAAACAAAGAAGCATAGATACCACTCTAAGTGTTTCACGTCCGAGTACTTAATTTGTGTGTGATTCTGATCATAATACATCATTTATGGGTGATAACCTTTATAGAAAACATCACAAAGCATCTTATCCTAATGCAAGAAGTGTTTCTTATCTGAATACTTCATTTATGGGTGTTAACCATTAAAGAAAACACCACAAAGCATCATATCCTAGTAAGATGTATTTCTGATCATAGTACTTCATTTATGAATGGTAACTTAACAAGAAAACTTCACAAAGCATCAAATCTTACCACGAGAAGAGTTTATTCTCCGAGTACTTCATTTAAGTGATGTAACCATTCACTAAAACACAACAAAGAATCATCGAGTACCACTCAAAGTCCTTCATGTACGAGTACTAAAATTATTAGTGATTTAGATCAGAATACTTCATTTATGGGTGGTAACCATTAAAGAAAACACCACAAACCATTTTACCCTAATACGAGAATTGTTTTTTATCTGAGTACTTCACTTATGGGTGGTAGCCACAACGCATCATATCTTTCCACGAGAAGAGTTTTTTCTACGAGTACTTCATTTAAGTGTTGTAACCATTCGTTAAAAGAAAACAAAGAAGCATAGATACCACTCTAAGTGTTTCACTTCCGAGTACTTAATTTATTAGTAATTCTGACCATAATACTTCATTTATGGGTGATAACCATTATAGAAAACATCACAAAGCATCTTATCCTAATGCAAGAAATGTTTC
This sequence comes from Eleocharis quinqueflora, assembly GCA_964058865.1. NCBI lineage: Eukaryota > Viridiplantae > Streptophyta > Magnoliopsida > Poales > Cyperaceae > Eleocharis > Eleocharis quinqueflora. Next base: position 10,319 of record CAXKVX010003472.1, on the reverse strand, counting down.
TTATCTGAATACTTCATTTATGGGTTGTAACCATTAATGAAAAAACCACAAAGCATCATATCCTAGTAAGAAGTGTTTCTGATCATAGTACTTCATTTATGAGTGGTACCTTTGCAAGAAAACTTCAGAAAGCAACAAATCTTACCACGAGAAGAGTTTATTCTCCGAGTACTTCATTTAAGTGTTGTAACCATTCACTAAAAGACAACAAAGATGCATCAAGTACTACTCTAAGTGATTAATGTACGAGTACTTGATTTATGAGTGATTCTGATAAGAGTACTTCATTTATGAGTGGTAACCAATAAAGAAAACACCACAAAGCATCGTACCCTACTGCGAGAAGTGTTTCTTATCTGAGTACTTCATTGATGGGTGGTAACCATTATAGAAAACACCACAAAGCATCACATCCTACTAAGAAGTGTTTCTCATCATAGTACTTCATTTATGAGTGGTAGACTTTCAAAAAAACTTCACAAAACGTCATATCTAACCACAAGAATAGTTTAATCTCTGAATACTTCATTTAATTGTTGTAACCATTAACTAAAAAACAAAGAAGCATCGAGTACCACTCTAAGTGCTCCATGTATGAGTACTTCATTTATGAGTGATTCTGATTTGAGTACTTCATTTATGGGTGGTAACCATTAAAGAAAATACCAAAAAACATCTTACCCTTCTGCGAGAAGTGTTTTTTATCTTTGTACTTCACTTATGGGTGGTATCCATGAAAGAAAACACTACAAAGCATCACCTCCAACTATGAAAGTATTTCTGATCAAAGTACTTCATTTCTGAGTTGCAACCTTTCAAGAAAACTTCACGACACATCATATCTTACCACGAGAAGAGTTTTTCTCCGAGTACTTCATTTAAGTGTTGTAACCATTCATTAAAAGAAAACAAGAAGCATAGATACCACTCTAAGTGTTTCACGTCCGAGTACTTAATTTGTGTGTGATTCTGATCATAATACATCATTTATGGGTGATAACCATTATAGAAAACATCACAAAGCATCTTATCCTAATGCAAGAAGTGTTTCTTATCTGAATACTTCATTTATGGGTTGTAACCATTAATGAAAAAACCACAAATCATCATATCATAGTAAGAAGTGTTTCTGATCATAGTACTTCATTTATGAGTGGTACCTTTGCAAGAAAACTTCAGAAAGCAACAAATCTTACCACGAGAAGAGTTTATTCTCCGAGTACTTCATTTAAGTGTTGTAACCATTCACTAAAAGACAACAAAGATGCATCAAGTACTACTCTAAGTGATTAATGTACGAGTACTTGATTTATGAGTGATTCTGATAAGAGTACTTCATTTATGAGTGGTAACCAATAAAGAAAACACCACAAAGCATCGTACCCTACTGCGAGAAGTGTTTCTTATCTGAGTACTTCATTGATGGGTGGTAACCATTATAGAAAACACCACAAAGCATCACATCCTACTAAGAAGTGTTTCTCATCATAGTACTTCATTTATGAGTGGTAGACTTTCAAAAAAACTTCACAAAACGTCATATCTAACCACAAGAATAGTTTAATCTCTGAATACTTCATTTAATTGTTGTAACCATTAACTAAAAAACAAAGAAGCATCGAGTACCACTCTAAGTGCTCCATGTATGAGTACTTCATTTATGAGTGATTCTGATTTGAGTACTTCATTTATGGGTGGTAACCATTAAAGAAAATACCACAAAACATCTTACCCTACTGCGAGAAGTGTTTTTTATCTTTGTACTTCACTTTTGGGTGGTATCCATGAAAGAAAACACTACAAAGCATCACCTCCAACTATGAAAGTATTTCTGATCAAAGTACTTCATTTCTGAGTTGCAACCTTTCAAGAAAACTTCACGACACATCATATCTTACCACGAGAAGAGTTTTTCTCCGAGTACTTCATTTAAGTGTTGTAACCATTCATTAAAAGAAAACAAAGAAGCAAAGATACCACTCTAAGTGTTTCACGTCCGAGTACTTAATTTGTGTGTGATTCTGATCATAATACATCATTTATGGGTGATCACCATTATAGAAAACATCACAAATCATCTTACCCTAATGCGAGAAGTGTTTCTTATCCGAGTGCTTCATTTATGGGTGTTAACCATTAAAGAAAACACCACAAAGCATCATATCCTACTAAGATGTATTTCTGATCATAGTACTTCATTTATGAATGGTAACTTACCAAGAAAACTTCACAAAGCATCAAATCTTACCACGAGAAGAGTTTATTCTCCGAGTACTTCATTTAAGTGATGTAACCATTCACTAAAACACAACAAAGAAGCATCGAGTACCACTCAAAGTCCTTCATGTACGAGTACTAAAATTATTAGTGATTTAGATCAGAATACTTCATTTATGGGTGGTAACCATTAAAGGAAACACCACAAAGCATTTTACCCTAATACGAGAATTGTTTTTTATCTGAGTACTTCACTTATGGGTGGTAGCCATTAAAGAAAACACCACAAAGCATCATATCCTACTATGAGAAGTATTTCTGATCAGAGTACTTCATTTATTAGTTGTAACCTTTCAAGAAAACTCCACAACGCATCATATCTTACAACGAGAAAGGTTTTTCTACTAGTACTTCATTTAAGTGTTGTAACCATTCGTTAAAAGAAAACAAAGAAGCATAGATACCACTCTAAGTGTTTCACTTCCGAGTACTTAATTTATTAGTAATTCTGATCATAATACTTCATTTATGGGTGATAACCATTAAAGAAAACATCACAAATCATCTTATCCTAATGCAAGAAGTGTTTCTTATCTGAATACTTCATTTATGAGTTGTAACCATTAATGAAAAAACCACAAAGCATCATATCCTAGTAAGAAGTGTTTCTGATCATAGTACTTTTTTTATGAGTGGTAACTTTGCAAGAAAACTTCAGAAAGCAACAAATCTTACCACAAGAAGAGTTTATTCTCCGAGTAATTCATTTAAGTGTTGTAACCATTCACTAAAAGACAACAAAGATGCATCAAGTACTACTCTAAGTGATTAATGTACGAGTATTTGATTTATGAGTGATTCTGATAAGAGTACTTCATTTATGAGTGGTAACCAATAAAGAAAACACCACAAAGCATCGTACCCTACTGCGAGAAGTGTTTCTTATCTGAGTACTTCATTGATGGGTGGTAACCATTATAGAAAACACCACAAAGCATCACATCCTACTAAGAAGTGTTTCTCATCATAGTACTTCATTTATGAGTGGTAGACTTTCAAAAAAACTTCACAAAACGTCATATCTAACCACAAGAAGAGTTTATTCACTGAATACTTCATTTAATTGTTGTAACCATTAACTAAAAAACAAAGAAGCATCGAGTACCACTCTAAGTGCTCCATGTATGAGTACTTCATTTATGAGTGATTCTGATGAGAGTACTTCATTTATGGGTGGTAACCATTAAAGAAAAGACCACAAAACATCTTACCCTACTGCGAGAAGTGTTTTTTATCTGTGTACTTCACTTATGGGTGGTAGCCATGAAAGAAAACACTACAAAGCATCACATCCAACTATGAAAGTATTTCTGATCAAAGTACATCATTTCTGAGTTGCAACCTTTCAAAAAAACTTCACGACACATCATATCTTACCAAGAGAAGAGTTTTTCTCCGAGTACTTCATTTAAGTGTTGTAACCATTCATTAAAAGAAAACAAAGAAGCATAGATACCACTCTAAGTGTTTCACGTCCGAGTACTTAATTTGTGTGTGATTCTGATCATAATACATCATTTATGGGTGATAACCTTTATAGAAAACATCACAAAGCATCTTATCCTAATGCAAGAAGTGTTTCTTATCTGAATACTTCATTTATGGGTGTTAACCATTAAAGAAAACACCACAAAGCATCATATCCTAGTAAGATGTATTTCTGATCATAGTACTTCATTTATGAATGGTAACTTAACAAGAAAACTTCACAAAGCATCAAATCTTACCACGAGAAGAGTTTATTCTCCGAGTACTTCATTTAAGTGATGTAACCATTCACTAAAACACAACAAAGAATCATCGAGTACCACTCAAAGTCCTTCATGTACGAGTACTAAAATTATTAGTGATTTAGATCAGAATACTTCATTTATGGGTGGTAACCATTAAAGAAAACACCACAAACCATTTTACCCTAATACGAGAATTGTTTTTTATCTGAGTACTTCACTTATGGGTGGTAGCCACAACGCATCATATCTTTCCACGAGAAGAGTTTTTTCTACGAGTACTTCATTTAAGTGTTGTAACCATTCGTTAAAAGAAAACAAAGAAGCATAGATACCACTCTAAGTGTTTCACTTCCGAGTACTTAATTTATTAGTAATTCTGACCATAATACTTCATTTATGGGTGATAACCATTATAGAAAACATCACAAAGCATCTTATCCTAATGCAAGAAATGTTTCTTATCTGAATACTTCATTTATGGGTTGTAACCATTAATGAAAAAACCACAAAGCATCATATCCTAGTAAGAAGTGTTTCTGATCATAGTACTTCATTTATGAGTGGTACCTTTGCAAGAAAACTTCAGAAAGCAACAAATCTTACCACGAGAAGAGTTTATTCTCCGAGTACTTCATTTAAGTGTTGTAACCATTCACTAAAAGACAACAAAGATGCATCAAGTACTACTCTAAGTGATTAATGTACGAGTACTTGATTTATGAGTGATTCTGATAAGAGTACTTCATTTATGAGTGGTAACCAATAAAGAAAACACCACAAAACATCGTACCCTACTGCGAGAAGTGTTTCTTATCTGAGTACTTCATTGATGGGTGGTAACCATTATAGAAAACACCACAAAGCATCACATCCTACTAAGAAGTGTTTCTCATCATAGTACTTCATTTATGAGTGGTAGACTTTCAAAAAAACTTCACAAAACGTCATATCTAACCACAAGAATAGTTTAATCTCTGAATACTTCATTTAATTGTTGTAACCATTAACTAAAAAACAAAGAAGTATCGAGTACCACTCTAAGTGCTCCATGTATGAGTACTTCATTTATGAGTGATTCTGATTTGAGTACTTCATTTATGGGTGGTAACCATTAAAGAAAATACCACAAAACATCTTACCCTTCTGCGAGAAGTGTTTTTTATCTTTGTACTTCACTTATGGGTGGTATCCATGAAAGAAAACACTACAAAGCATCACCTCCAACTATGAAAGTATTTCTGATCAAAGTACTTCATTTCTGAGTTGCAACCTTTCAAAAAAACTTCACGACACATCATATCTTACCACGAGAAGAGTTTTTCTACGAGTACTTCATTTAAGTGTGGTAACCATTCGTTAAAAGAAAACAAAGAAGCATAGATACCACTCTAAGTGTTTCACTTCCGAGTACTTAATTTATTAGTAATTCTGACCATAATACTTCATTTATGGGTGATAACCATTATAGAAAACATCACAAAGCATCTTATCCTAATGCAAGAAATGTTTCTTATCTGAATACTTCATTTATGGGTTGTAACCATTAATGAAAAAACCACAAAGCATCATATCCTAGTAAGAAGTGTTTCTGATCATAGTACTTCATTTATGAGTGGTACCTTTGCAAGAAAACTTCAGAAAGCAACAAATCTTACCACGAGAAGAGTTTATTCTCCGAGTACTTCATTTAAGTGTTGTAACCATTCACTAAAAGACAACAAAGATGCATCAAGTACTACTCTAAGTGATTAATGTACGAGTACTTGATTTATGAGTGATTCTGATAAGAGTACTTCATTTATGAGTGGTAACCAATAAAGAAAACACCACAAAGCATCGTACCCTACTGCGAGAAGTGTTTCTTATCTGAGTACTTCATTGATGGGTGGTAACCATTATAGAAAACACCAGAAAGCATCACATCCTACTAAGAAGTGTTTCTCATCACAGTACTTCATTTATGAGTGGTAGACTTTCAAAAAAACTTCACAAAACGTCATATCTAACCACAAGAATAGTTTAATCTCTGAATACTTCATTTAATTGTTGTAACCATTAACTAAAAAACAAAGAAGCATCGAGTACCACTCTAAGTGCTCCATGTATGAGTACTTCATTTATGAGTGATTCTGATTTGAGTACTTCATTTATGGGTGGTAACCATTAAAGAAAATACCACAAAACATCTTACCCTTCTGCGAGAAGTGTTTTTTATCTTTGTACTTCACTTATGGGTGGTATCCATGAAAGAAAACACTACAAAGCATCACCTCCAACTATGAAAGTATTTCTGATCAAAGTACTTCATTTCTGAGTTGCAACCTTTCAAGAAAACTTCACGACACATCATATCTTACCACGAGAAGAGTTTTTCTCCGAGTACTTCATTTAAGTGTTGTAACCATTCATTAAAAGAAAACAAAGAAGCATAGATACCACTCTAAGTGTTTCACGTCCGAGTACTTAATTTGTGTGTGATTCTGATCATAATACATCATTTATGGGTGATAACCATTATAGAAAACATCACAAAGCATCTTATCCTAATGCAAGAAGTGTTTCTTATCTGAATACTTCATTTATGGGTTGTAACCATTAATGAAAAAACCACAAATCATCATATCATAGTAAGAAGTGTTTCTGATCATAGTACTTCATTTATGAGTGGTACCTTTGCAAGAAAACTTCAGAAAGCAACAAATCTTACCACGAGAAGAGTTTATTCTCCGAGTACTTCATTTAAGTGTTGTAACCATTCACTAAAAGACAACAAAGATGCATCAAGTACTACTCTAAGTGATTAATGTACGAGTACTTGATTTATGAGTGATTCTGATAAGAGTACTTCATTTATGAGTGGTAACCAATAAAGAAAACACCATAAAGCATCGTACCCTACTGCGAGAAGTGTTTCTTATCTGAGTACTTCATTGATGGGTGGTAACCATTATAGAAAACACCACAAAGCATCACATCCTACTAAGAAGTGTTTCTCATCATAGTACTTCATTTATGAGTGGTAGACTTTCAAAAAAACTTCACAAAACGTCATATCTAACCACAAGAAGAGTTTATTCTCTGAATACTTCATTTAATTGTTGTAACCATTAACTACAAAACAAAGAAGCATCGAGTACCACTCTAAGTGCTCCATGTATGAGTACTTCATTTATGAGTGATTCTGATGAGAGTACTTCATTTATGGGTGGTAACCATTAAAGAAAAGACCACAAAACATCTTACCCTACTGCGAGAAGTGTTTTTTATCTGTGTACTTCACTTATGGGTGGTAGCCATGAAAGAAAACACTACAAAGCATCACATCCAACTATGAAAGTATTTCTGATCAAAGTACTTCATTTCTGAGTTGCAACCTTTCAAGAAAACTTCACGACACATCATATCTTACCACGAGAAGAGTTTTTCTCCGAGTACTTCATTTAAGTGTTGTAACCATTCATTAAAAGAAAACAAAGAAGCAAAGATACCACTCTAAGTGTTCCACGTCCGAGTACTTAATTTGTGTGTGATTCTGATCATAATACATCATTTATGGGTGATAACCATTATAGAAAACATCACAAATCATCTTACCCTAATGCGAGAAGTGTTTCTTATCTGAGTGCTTCATTTATGGGTGTTAACCATTAAAGAAAACACCACAAAGCATCATATCCTAGTAAGATGTATTTCTGATCATAGTACTTCATTTATGAATGGTAACTTAACAAGAAAACTTCACAAAGCATCAAATCTTACCACGAGAAGAGTTTATTCTCCGAGTACTTCATTTAAGTGATGTAACCATTCACTAAAACACAACAAAGAATCATCGAGTACCACTCAAAGTCCTTCATGTACGAGTACTAAAATTATTAGTGATTTAGATCAGAATACTTCATTTATGGGTGGTAACCATTAAAGAAAACACCACAAACCATTTTACCCTAATACGAGAATTGTTTTTTATCTGAGTACTTCACTTATGGGTGGTAGCCACAACGCATCATATCTTTCCACGAGAAGAGTTTTTTCTACGAGTACTTCATTTAAGTGTTGTAACCATTCGTTAAAAGAAAACAAAGAAGCATAGATACCACTCTAAGTGTTTCACTTCCGAGTACTTAATTTATTAGTAATTCTGACCATAATACTTCATTTATGGGTGATAACCATTATAGAAAACATCACAAAGCATCTTATCCTAATGCAAGAAATGTTTCTTATCTGAATACTTCATTTATGGGTTGTAACCATTAATGAAAAAACCACAAAGCATCATATCCTAGTAAGAAGTGTTTCTGATCATAGTACTTCATTTATGAGTGGTACCTTTGCAAGAAAACTTCAGAAAGCAACAAATCTTACCACGAGAAGAGTTTATTCTCCGAGTACTTCATTTAAGTGTTGTAACCATTCACTAAAAGACAACAAAGATGCATCAAGTACTACTCTAAGTGATTAATGTACGAGTACTTGATTTATGAGTGATTCTGATAAGAGTACTTCATTTATGAGTGGTAACCAATAAAGAAAACACCACAAAGCATCGTACCCTACTGCGAGAAGTGTTTCTTATCTGAGTACTTCATTGATGGGTGGTAACCATTATAGAAAACACCACAAAGCATCACATCCTACTAAGAAGTGTTTCTCATCATACTACTTCATTTATGAGTGGTAGACTTTCAAAAAAACTTCACAAAACGTCATATCTAACCACAAGAATAGTTTAATCTCTGAATACTTCATTTAATTGTTGTAACCATTAACTAAAAAACAAAGAAGCATCGAGTACCACTCTAAGTGCTCCATGTATGAGTACTTCATTTATGAGTGATTCTGATTTGAGTACTTCATTTATGGGTGGTAACCATTAAAGAAAATACCACAAAACATCTTACCCTTCTGCGAGAAGTGTTTTTTATCTTTGTACTTCACTTATGGGTGGTATCCATGAAAGAAAACACTACAAAGCATCACCTCCAACTATGAAAGTATTTCTGATCAAAGTACTTCATTTCTGAGTTGCAACCTTTCAAGAAAACTTCACGACACATCATATCTTTCCACGAGAAGAGTTTTTCTCCGAGTACTTCATTTAAGTGTTGTAACCATTCATTAAAAGAAAACAAAGAAGCAAAGATACCACTCTAAGTGTTTCACGTCCGAGTACTTAATTTGTGTGTGATTCTGATCATAATACATCATTTATGGGTGATAACCATTATAGAAAACATCACAAATCATCTTACCCTAATGCGAGAAGTGTTTCTTATCTGAGTGCTTCATTTATGGGTGTTAACCATTAAAGAAAACACCACAAAGCATCATATCCTAGTAAGATGTATTTCTGATCATAGTACTTCATTTATGAATGGTAACTTAACAAGAAAACTTCACAAAGCATCAAATCTTACCACGAGAAGAGTTTATTCTCCGAGTACTTCATTTAAGTGATGTAACCATTCACTAAAACACAACAAAGAATCATCGAGTACCACTCAAAGTCCTTCATGTACGAGTACTAAAATTATTAGTGATTTAGATCAGAATACTTCATTTATGGGTGGTAACCATTAAAGAAAACACCACAAACCATTTTACCCTAATACGAGAATTGTTTTTTATCTGAGTACTTCACTTATGGGTGGTAGCCACAACGCATCATATCTTTCCACGAGAAGAGTTTTTTCTACGAGTACTTCATTTAAGTGTTGTAACCATTCGTTAAAAGAAAACAAAGAAGCATAGATACCACTCTAAGTGTTTCACTTCCGAGTACTTAATTTATTAGTAATTCTGACCATAATACTTCATTTATGGGTGATAACCATTATAGAAAACATCACAAAGCATCTTATCCTAATGCAAGAAATGTTTCTTATCTGAATACTTAATTTATGGGTTGTAACCATTAATGAAAAAACCACAAAGCATCATATCCTAGTAAGAAGTGTTTCTGATCATAGTACTTCATTTATGAGTGGTACCTTTGCAAGAAAACTTCAGAAAGCAACAAATCTTACCACGAGAAGAGTTTATTCTCCGAGTACTTCATTTAAGTGTTGTAACCATTCACTAAAAGACAACAAAGATGCATCAAGTACTACTCTAAGTGATTAATGTACGAGTACTTGATTTATGAGTGATTCTGATAAGAGTACTTCATTTATGAGTGGTAACCAATAAAGAAAACACCACAAAGCATCGTACCCTACTGCGAGAAGTGTTTCTTATCTGAGTACTTCATTGATGGGTGGTAACCATTATAGAAAACACCACAAAGCATCACATCCTACTAAGAAG
>CAXKVX010003471.1:0-34508 GCA_964058865.1 Eleocharis quinqueflora | reverse complement strand
ACAACAATGACAAATAGATACCACTCTAAGTGTTTCATGTTTAAGTACTTAATTTATGAGTGATTCGATCAAAGTACTTCATTTATGGATGGTAACCATTAAAGAAAAAATCACAAAGAATCATATCGTTCTAAGAAGTGTTTCTGATTAGTGTACTTCATTTAATAGTGGTAACCTTTAAAGAAAACTCCACAACGCGTCATATCATACCTCGAGAAGAGTTTGGACTCCAAGAACTTCATTTAAGTGTTGTAACCATTCATTAAAACACAACAATGACAAATAGATACCAATATAAGTGTTTCATGTTTAAGTACTTAATTTATGAGTGATTCTATCAAAATACTTCATTTATCGGTGGTAACCATTAAAGAAAAAATCACAAAGAATCAGATCCTTCTAAGAAGTGTTTCTGATTAGTGTACTTCATTTAATAGTGGTAACCTTTCAAGAAAACTCCACAACGCGTCATATCATACCTCGAGAAGAGTTTGGACTCCAAGAACTTCATTTAAGTGTTGTAACCATTCATTAAAACACAACAATGACAAATAGATACCACTCTAAGTGTTTCATGTTTAAGTACTTAATTTATGAGTGATTCGATCAAAGTACTTCATTTATGGATGGTAACCATTAAAGAAAAAATCACAAAGAATCATATCGTTCTAAGAAGTGTTTCTGATTAGTGTACTTCATTTATTAGTGGTAACCTTTCAAGAAAAATCCACAACGCGTCATATCATACCTCGAGAAGAGTTTGGACTCCAAGAACTTCATTTAAGTGTTGTAACCATTCATTAAAACACAACAATGACAAATAGATACCACTCTAAGTGTTTAATGTTTAAGTACTTAATTTATGAGTGATTCGATCAAAGTACTTCATTTATGGATGGTAACCATTAAAGAAAAAATCACAAAGAATCATATCGTTCTAAGAAGTGTTTCTGATTAGTGTACTTCATTTAATAGTGGTAACCTTTCAAGAAAACTCCACAACGCGTCATATCATACCTCGAGAAGAGTTTGGACTCCAAGAACTTCATTTAAGTGTTGTAACCATTCATTCAAACACAACAATGACAAATAGATACCACTCTAAGTGTTTAATGTTTAAGTACTTAATTTATGAGTGATTCGATCAAAGTACTTCATTTATGGATGGTAACCATTAAAGAAAAAATCACAAAGAATCATATCGTTCTAAGAAGTGTTTCTGATTAGTGTACTTCATTTAATAGTGGTAACCTTTCAAGAAAACTCCACAACGCGTCATATCATACCTCGAGAAGAGTTTGGACTCCAAGAACTTCATTTAAGTGTTGTAACCATTCATTAAAACACAACAATGACAAATAGATACGAATCTAAGTGTATCATGTTTAAGTACTTAATTTATGAGTGATTCGATCAAAGTACTTCATTTATGGATGGTAACCATTAAAGAAACAATCACAAAGAATCATATCGTTCTAAGAAGTGTTTCTGATTAGTGTACTTCATTTAATAGTGGTAACCTTTAAAGAAAACTCCACAACGCGTCATATCATACCTCGAGAAGAGTTTGGACTCCAAGAACTTCATTTAAGTGTTGTAACCATTCATTAAAACACAACAATGACAAATAGATACCAATATAAGTGTTTCATGTTTAAGTACTTAATTTATGAGTGATTCTATCAAAATACTTCATTTATCGGTGGTAACCATTAAAGAAAAAATCACAAAGAATCAGATCCTTCTAAGAAGTGTTTCTGATTAGTGTACTTCATTTAATAGTGGTAACCTTTCAAGAAAACTCCACAACGCGTCATATCATACCTCGAGAAGAGTTTGGACTCCAAGAACTTCATTTAAGTGTTGTAACCATTCATTAAAACACAACAATGACAAATAGATACCACTCTAAGTGTTTCATGTTTAAGTACTTAATTTATGAGTGATTCGATCAAAGTACTTCATTTATGGATGGTAACCATTAAAGAAAAAATCACAAAGAATCATATCGTTCTAAGAAGTGTTTCTGATTAGTGTACTTCATTTATTAGTGGTAACCTTTCAAGAAAAATCCACAACGCGTCATATCATACCTCGAGAAGAGTTTGGACTCCAAGAACTTCATTTAAGTGTTGTAACCATTCATTAAAACACAACAATGACAAATAGATACCACTCTAAGTGTTTAATGTTTAAGTACTTAATTTATGAGTGATTCGATCAAAGTACTTCATTTATGGATGGTAACCATTAAAGAAAAAATCACAAAGAATCATATCGTTCTAAGAAGTGTTTCTGATTAGTGTACTTCATTTAATAGTGGTAACCTTTCAAGAAAACTCCACAACGCGTCATATCATACCTCGAGAAGAGTTTGGACTCCAAGAACTTCATTTAAGTGTTGTAACCATTCATTCAAACACAACAATGACAAATAGATACCACTCTAAGTGTTTAATGTTTAAGTACTTAATTTATGAGTGATTCGATCAAAGTACTTCATTTATGGATGGTAACCATTAAAGAAAAAATCACAAAGAATCATATCGTTCTAAGAAGTGTTTCTGATTAGTGTACTTCATTTAATAGTGGTAACCTTTCAAGAAAACTCCACAACGCGTCATATCATACCTCAAGAAGAGTTTGGACTCCAAGAACTTCATTTAAGTGTTGTAACCATTCATTAAAACACAACAATGACAAATAGATACGAATCTAAGTGTATCATGTTTAAGTACTTAATTTATGAGTGATTCGATCAAAGTACTTCATTTATGGATGGTAACCATTAAAGAAACAATCACAAAGAATCATATCGTTCTAAGAAGTGTTTCTGATTAGTGTACTTCATTTAATAGTGGTAACCTTTAAAGAAAACTCCACAACGCGTCATATCATACCTCGAGAAGAGTTTGGACTCCAAGAACTTCATTTAAGTGTTGTAACCATTCATTAAAACACAACAATGACAAATAGATACCACTATAAGTGTTTCATGTTTAAGTACTTAATTTATGAGTGATTCTATCAAAATACTTCATTTATCGGTGGTAACCATTAAAGAAAAAATCACAAAGAATCATATCCTTCTAAGAAGTGTTTCTGATTAATATACTTCATTTATGAGTGGTAACCTTTCAAGAAAACTCCACAACGCATCATATCATACCTCGAGAAGAGTTTGGACTCCAAGAACTTCATTTAAGTGTTGTAACCATTCATTCAAACACAACAATGACAAATAGATACCACTCTAAGTGTTTAATATTTAAGTACTTAATTTATGAGTGATTCGATCAAAGTACTTAATTTATGAGTGATTCGATCAAAGTACTTCATTTATGGATGGTAACCATTAACGAAAAAATCACAAAGAATCATATCGTTCTAAGAAGTGTTTCTGATTAGTGTACTTCATTTAATAGTGGTAACCTTTCAAGAAAACTCCACAACGCGTCATATCATACCTCGAGAAGAGTTTGGACTCCAAGAACTTCATTTAAGTGTTGTAACCATTCATTAAAACACAACAATGACAAATAGATACCACTATAAGTGTTTCATGTTTAAGTACTTAATTTATGAGTGATTCTATCAAAATACTTCATTTATCGGTGGTAACCATTAAAGAAAAAATCACAAAGAATCATATCCATCTAAGAAGTGTTTCTGATTAGTGTACTTCATTTAATAGTGGTAACCTTTCAAGAAAACTCCACAACGCGTCATATCATACCTCGAGAAGAGTTTGGACTCCAAGAACTTCATTTAAGTGTTGTAACCATTCAATAAAACACAACAATGACAAATAGATACCACTCTAAGTGTTTCATGTTTAAGTACTTAATTTATGAGTGATTCGATCAAAGTACTTCATTTATGGATGGTAACCATTAAAGAAAAAATCACAAAGAATCATATCGTTCTAAGAAGTGTTTCTGATTAGTGTACTTCATTTAATAGTGGTAACCTTTAAAGAAAACTCCACAACGCGTCATATCATACCTCGAGAAGAGTTTGGACTCCAAGAACTTCATTTAAGTGTTGTAACCATTCATTAAAACACAACAATGACAAATAGATACCAATATAAGTGTTTCATGTTTAAGTACTTAATTTATGAGTGATTCTATCAAAATACTTCATTTATCGGTGGTAACCATTAAAGAAAAAATCACAAAGAATCAGATCCTTCTAAGAAGTGTTTCTGATTAGTGTACTTCATTTAATAGTGGTAACCTTTCAAGAAAACTCCACAACGCGTCATATCATACCTCGAGAAGAGTTTGGACTCCAAGAACTTCATTTAAGTGTTGTAACCATTCATTAAAACACAACAATGACAAATAGATACGAATCTAAGTGTATCATGTTTAAGTACTTAATTTATGAGTGATTCGATCAAAGTACTTCATTTATGGATGGTAACCATTAAAGAAACAATCACAAAGAATCATATCGTTCTAAGAAGTGTTTCTGATTAGTGTACTTCATTTAATAGTGGTAACCTTTAAAGAAAACTCCACAACGCGTCATATCATACCTCGAGAAGAGTTTGGACTCCAAGAACTTCATTTAAGTGTTGTAACCATTCATTAAAACACAACAATGACAAATAGATACCAATATAAGTGTTTCATGTTTAAGTACTTAATTTATGAGTGATTCTATCAAAATACTTCATTTATCGGTGGTAACCATTAAAGAAAAAATCACAAAGAATCAGATCCTTCTAAGAAGTGTTTCTGATTAGTGTACTTCATTTAATAGTGGTAACCTTTCAAGAAAACTCCACAACGCGTCATATCATACCTCGAGAAGAGTTTGGACTCCAAGAACTTCATTTAAGTGTTGTAACCATTCATTAAAACACAACAATGACAAATAGATACCACTCTAAGTGTTTCATGTTTAAGTACTTAATTTATGAGTGATTCGATCAAAGTACTTCATTTATGGATGGTAACCATTAAAGAAAAAATCACAAAGAATCATATCGTTCTAAGAAGTGTTTCTGATTAGTGTACTTCATTTATTAGTGGTAACCTTTCAAGAAAAATCCACAACGCGTCATATCATACCTCGAGAAGAGTTTGGACTCCAAGAACTTCATTTAAGTGTTGTAACCATTCATTAAAACACAACAATGACAAATAGATACCACTCTAAGTGTTTAATGTTTAAGTACTTAATTTATGAGTGATTCGATCAAAGTACTTCATTTATGGATGGTAACCATTAAAGAAAAAATCACAAAGAATCATATCGTTCTAAGAAGTGTTTCTGATTAGTGTACTTCATTTAATAGTGGTAACCTTTCAAGAAAACTCCACAACGCGTCATATCATACCTCGAGAAGAGTTTGGACTCCAAGAACTTCATTTAAGTGTTGTAACCATTCATTCAAACACAACAATGACAAATAGATACCACTCTAAGTGTTTAATGTTTAAGTACTTAATTTATGAGTGATTCGATCAAAGTACTTCATTTATGGATGGTAACCATTAAAGAAAAAATCACAAAGAATCATATCGTTCTAAGAAGTGTTTCTGATTAGTGTACTTCATTTAATAGTGGTAACCTTTCAAGAAAACTCCACAACGCGTCATATCATACCTCGAGAAGAGTTTGGACTCCAAGAACTTCATTTAAGTGTTGTAACCATTCATTAAAACACAACAATGACAAATAGATACGAATCTAAGTGTATCATGTTTAAGTACTTAATTTATGAGTGATTCGATCAAAGTACTTCATTTATGGATGGTAACCATTAAAGAAACAATCACAAAGAATCATATCGTTCTAAGAAGTGTTTCTGATTAGTGTACTTCATTTAATAGTGGTAACCTTTAAAGAAAACTCCACAACGCGTCATATCATACCTCGAGAAGAGTTTGGACTCCAAGAACTTCATTTAAGTGTTGTAACCATTCATTAAAACACAACAATGACAAATAGATACCACTATAAGTGTTTCATGTTTAAGTACTTAATTTATGAGTGATTCTATCAAAATACTTCATTTATCGGTGGTAACCATTAAAGAAAAAATCACAAAGAATCATATCCTTCTAAGAAGTGTTTCTGATTAATATACTTCATTTATGAGTGGTAACCTTTCAAGAAAACTCCACAACGCATCATATCATACCTCGAGAAGAGTTTGGACTCCAAGAACTTCATTTAAGTGTTGTAACCATTCATTCAAACACAACAATGACAAATAGATACCACTCTAAGTGTTTAATATTTAAGTACTTAATTTATGAGTGATTCGATCAAAGTACTTAATTTATGAGTGATTCGATCAAAGTACTTCATTTATGGATGGTAACCATTAACGAAAAAATCACAAAGAATCATATCGTTCTAAGAAGTGTTTCTGATTAGTGTACTTCATTTAATAGTGGTAACCTTTCAAGAAAACTCCACAACGCGTCATATCATACCTCGAGAAGAGTTTGGACTCCAAGAACTTCATTTAAGTGTTGTAACCATTCATTAAAACACAACAATGACAAATAGATACCACTATAAGTGTTTCATGTTTAAGTACTTAATTTATGAGTGATTCTATCAAAATACTTCATTTATCGGTGGTAACCATTAAAGAAAAAATCACAAAGAATCATATCCATCTAAGAAGTGTTTCTGATTAGTGTACTTCATTTAATAGTGGTAACCTTTCAAGAAAACTCCACAACGCGTCATATCATACCTCGAGAAGAGTTTGGACTCCAAGAACTTCATTTAAGTGTTGTAACCATTCAATAAAACACAACAATGACAAATAGATACCACTCTAAGTGTTTCATGTTTAAGTACTTAATTTATGAGTGATTCGATCAAAGTACTTCATTTATGGATGGTAACCATTAAAGAAAAAATCACAAAGAATCATATCGTTCTAAGAAGTGTTTCTGATTAGTGTACTTCATTTAATAGTGGTAACCTTTAAAGAAAACTCCACAACGCGTCATATCATACCTCGAGAAGAGTTTGGACTCCAAGAACTTCATTTAAGTGTTGTAACCATTCATTAAAACACAACAATGACAAATAGATACCAATATAAGTGTTTCATGTTTAAGTACTTAATTTATGAGTGATTCTATCAAAATACTTCATTTATCGGTGGTAACCATTAAAGAAAAAATCACAAAGAATCAGATCCTTCTAAGAAGTGTTTCTGATTAGTGTACTTCATTTAATAGTGGTAACCTTTCAAGAAAACTCCACAACGCGTCATATCATACCTCGAGAAGAGTTTGGACTCCAAGAACTTCATTTAAGTGTTGTAACCATTCATTAAAACACAACAATGACAAATAGATACCACTCTAAGTGTTTCATGTTTAAGTACTTAATTTATGAGTGATTCGATCAAAGTACTTCATTTATGGATGGTAACCATTAAAGAAAAAATCACAAAGAATCATATCGTTCTAAGAAGTGTTTCTGATTAGTGTACTTCATTTATTAGTGGTAACCTTTCAAGAAAAATCCACAACGCGTCATATCATACCTCGAGAAGAGTTTGGACTCCAAGAACTTCATTTAAGTGTTGTAACCATTCATTAAAACACAACAATGACAAATAGATACCACTCTAAGTGTTTAATGTTTAAGTACTTAATTTATGAGTGATTCGATCAAAGTACTTCATTTATGGATGGTAACCATTAAAGAAAAAATCACAAAGAATCATATCGTTCTAAGAAGTGTTTCTGATTAGTGTACTTCATTTAATAGTGGTAACCTTTCAAGAAAACTCCACAACGCGTCATATCATACCTCGAGAAGAGTTTGGACTCCAAGAACTTCATTTAAGTGTTGTAACCATTCATTCAAACACAACAATGACAAATAGATACCACTCTAAGTGTTTAATGTTTAAGTACTTAATTTATGAGTGATTCGATCAAAGTACTTCATTTATGGATGGTAACCATTAAAGAAAAAATCACAAAGAATCATATCGTTCTAAGAAGTGTTTCTGATTAGTGTACTTCATTTAATAGTGGTAACCTTTCAAGAAAACTCCACAACGCGTCATATCATACCTCGAGAAGAGTTTGGACTCCAAGAACTTCATTTAAGTGTTGTAACCATTCATTAAAACACAACAATGACAAATAGATACGAATCTAAGTGTATCATGTTTAAGTACTTAATTTATGAGTGATTCGATCAAAGTACTTCATTTATGGATGGTAACCATTAAAGAAACAATCACAAAGAATCATATCGTTCTAAGAAGTGTTTCTGATTAGTGTACTTCATTTAATAGTGGTAACCTTTAAAGAAAACTCCACAACGCGTCATATCATACCTCGAGAAGAGTTTGGACTCCAAGAACTTCATTTAAGTGTTGTAACCATTCATTAAAACACAACAATGACAAATAGATACCAATATAAGTGTTTCATGTTTAAGTACTTAATTTATGAGTGATTCTATCAAAATACTTCATTTATCGGTGGTAACCATTAAAGAAAAAATCACAAAGAATCAGATCCTTCTAAGAAGTGTTTCTGATTAGTGTACTTCATTTAATAGTGGTAACCTTTCAAGAAAACTCCACAACGCGTCATATCATACCTCGAGAAGAGTTTGGACTCCAAGAACTTCATTTAAGTGTTGTAACCATTCATTAAAACACAACAATGACAAATAGATACCACTCTAAGTGTTTCATGTTTAAGTACTTAATTTATGAGTGATTCGATCAAAGTACTTCATTTATGGATGGTAACCATTAAAGAAAAAATCACAAAGAATCATATCGTTCTAAGAAGTGTTTCTGATTAGTGTACTTCATTTATTAGTGGTAAGTAACCTTTCAAGAAAAATCCACAACGCGTCATATCATACCTCGAGAAGAGTTTGGACTCCAAGAACTTCATTTAAGTGTTGTAACCATTCATTAAAACACAACAATGACAAATAGATACCACTCTAAGTGTTTAATGTTTAAGTACTTAATTTATGAGTGATTCGATCAAAGTACTTCATTTATGGATGGTAACCATTAAAGAAAAAATCACAAAGAATCATATCGTTCTAAGAAGTGTTTCTGATTAGTGTACTTCATTTAATAGTGGTAACCTTTCAAGAAAACTCCACAACGCGTCATATCATACCTCAAGAAGAGTTTGGACTCCAAGAACTTCATTTAAGTGTTGTAACCATTCATTCAAACACAACAATGACAAATAGATACCACTCTAAGTGTTTAATGTTTAAGTACTTAATTTATGAGTGATTCGATCAAAGTACTTCATTTATGGATGGTAACCATTAAAGAAAAAATCACAAAGAATCATATCGTTCTAAGAAGTGTTTCTGATTAGTGTACTTCATTTAATAGTGGTAACCTTTCAAGAAAACTCCACAACGCGTCATATCATACCTCGAGAAGAGTTTGGACTCCAAGAACTTCATTTAAGTGTTGTAACCATTCATTAAAACACAACAATGACAAATAGATACGAATCTAAGTGTATCATGTTTAAGTACTTAATTTATGAGTGATTCGATCAAAGTACTTCATTTATGGATGGTAACCATTAAAGAAACAATCACAAAGAATCATATCGTTCTAAGAAGTGTTTCTGATTAGTGTACTTCATTTAATAGTGGTAACCTTTAAAGAAAACTCCACAACGCGTCATATCATACCTCGAGAAGAGTTTGGACTCCAAGAACTTCATTTAAGTGTTGTAACCATTCATTAAAACACAACAATGACAAATAGATACCACTATAAGTGTTTCATGTTTAAGTACTTAATTTATGAGTGATTCTATCAAAATACTTCATTTATCGGTGGTAACCATTAAAGAAAAAATCACAAAGAATCATATCCTTCTAAGAAGTGTTTCTGATTAATATACTTCATTTATGAGTGGTAACCTTTCAAGAAAACTCCACAACGCATCATATCATACCTCGAGAAGAGTTTGGACTCCAAGAACTTCATTTAAGTGTTGTAACCATTCATTCAAACACAACAATGACAAATAGATACCACTCTAAGTGTTTAATGTTTAAGTACTTAATTTATGAGTGATTCGATCAAAGTACTTAATTTATGGATGGTAACCATTAAAGAAAAAATCACAAAGAATCATATCGTTCTAAGAAGTGTTTCTGATTAGTGTACTTCATTTAATAGTGGTAACCTTTCAAGAAAACTCCACAACGCGTCATATCATACCTCGAGAAGAGTTTGGACTCCAAGAACTTCATTTAAGTGTTGTAACCATTCATTAAAACACAACAATGACAAATAGATACCACTCTAAGTGTATCATGTTTAAGTACTTAATTTATGAGTGATTCGATCAAAGTACTTCATTTATGGATGGTAACCATTAAAGAAAAAATCACAAAGAATCATATCGTTCTAAGAAGTGTTTCTGATTAGTGTACTTCATTTAATAGTGGTAACCTTTAAAGAAAACTCCACAACGCGTCATATCATACCTCGAGAAGAGTTTGGACTCCAAGAACTTCATTTAAGTGTTGTAACCATTCATTCAAACACAACAATGACAAATAGATACCACTCTAAGTGTTTAATGTTTAAGTACTTAATTTATGAGTGATTCGATCAAAGTACTTCATTTATGGATGGTAACCATTAAAGAAAAAATCACAAAGAATCATATCGTTCTAAGAAGTGTTTCTGATTAGTGTACTTCATTTAATAGTGGTAACCTTTCAAGAAAACTCCACAACGCGTCATATCATACCTCGAGAAGAGTTTGGACTCCAAGAACTTCATTTAAGTGTTGTAACCATTCATTAAAACACAACAATGACAAATAGATACGAATCTAAGTGTATCATGTTTAAGTACTTAATTTATGAGTGATTCGATCAAAGTACTTAATTTATGGATGGTAACCATTAAAGAAAAAATCACAAAGAATCATATCGTTCTAAGAAGTGTTTCTGATTAGTGTACTTCATTTAATAGTGGTAACCTTTCAAGAAAACTCCACAACGCGTCATATCATACCTCGAGAAGAGTTTGGACTCCAAGAACTTCATTTAAGTGTTGTAACCATTCATTAAAACACAACAATGACAAATAGATACCACTCTAAGTGTATCATGTTTAAGTACTTAATTTATGAGTGATTCGATCAAAGTACTTCATTTATGGATGGTAACCATTAAAGAAAAAATCACAAAGAATCATATCGTTCTAAGAAGTGTTTCTGATTAGTGTACTTCATTTAATAGTGGTAACCTTTAAAGAAAACTCCACAACGCGTCATATCATACCTCGAGAAGAGTTTGGACTCCAAGAACTTCATTTAAGTGTTGTAACCATTCATTAAAACACAACAATGACAAATAGATACCACTATAAGTGTTTCATGTTTAAGTACTTAATTTATGAGTGATTCTATCAAAATACTTCATTTATCGGTGGTAACCATTAAAGTAAAAATCACAAAGAATCATATCCTTCTAAGAAGTGTTTCTGATTAATATACTTCATTTATGAGTGGTAACCTTTCAAGAAAACTCCACAACGCATCAAATCATACCTCGAGAAGAGTTTGGACTCCAGGAACTTCATTTAAGTGTTGTAACCATTCATTAAAACACAACAATGACAAATAGATACCACTCTAAGTGTTTAATGTTTAAGTACTTAATTTATGAGTGATTCGATCAAAGTACTTCATTTATGGATGGTAACCATTAAAGAAAAAATCACAAAGAATCATATCGTTTTAAGAAGTGTTTCTGATTAGTGTACTTCATTTATTAGTGGTTACCTTTCAAGAAAACTCCACAACGCGTCATATCATACCTCGAGAAGAGTTTGGACTCCAAGAACTTCATTTAAGTGTTGTAACCATTCAATAAAACACAACAATGACAAATAGATACCACTGTAAGTGTTTAATGTTTAAGTACATAATTTATGAGTGATTCGATCAAAGTACTTCATTTATGGATGGTAACCATTAAAGAAACAATCACAAAGAATCATATCGTTCTAAGAAGTGTTTCTGATTAGTGTACTTCATTTAATAGTGGTAACCTTTAAAGAAAACTCCACAACGCGTCATATCATACCTCGAGAAGAGTTTGGACTCCAAGAACTTCATTTAAGTGTTGTAACCATTCATTAAAACACAACAATGACAAATAGATACCACTATAAGTGTTTCATGTTTAAGTACTTAATTTATGAGTGATTCTATCAAAATACTTCATTTATCGGTGGTAACCATTAAAGAAAAAATCACAAAGAATCATATCCTTCTAAGAAGTGTTTCTGATTAATATACTTCATTTATGAGTGGTAACCTTTCAAGAAAACTCCACAACGCATCAAATCATACCTCGAGAAGTGTTTGGACTCCAGGAACTTCATTTAAGTGTTGTAACCATTCATTAAAACACAACAATGAAAAATAGATACCACTCTAAGTGTTTAATATTTAAGTAC
This sequence comes from Eleocharis quinqueflora, assembly GCA_964058865.1. Taxonomy (NCBI): domain Eukaryota; kingdom Viridiplantae; phylum Streptophyta; class Magnoliopsida; order Poales; family Cyperaceae; genus Eleocharis; species Eleocharis quinqueflora. The sequence continues at coordinate 22,024 of CAXKVX010003471.1, read as the reverse complement.
TTAATTTATGAGTGATTCGATCAAAGTACTTAATTTATGAGTGATTCGATCAAAGTACTTCATTTATGGATGGTAACCATTAACGAAAAAATCACAAAGAATCATATCGTTCTAAGAAGTGTTTCTGATTAGTGTACTTCATTTAATAGTGGTAACCTTTCAAGAAAACTCCACAACGCGTCATATCATACCTCGAGAAGAGTTTGGACTCCAAGAACTTCATTTAAGTGTTGTAACCATTCATTAAAACACAACAATGACAAATAGATACCACTATAAGTGTTTCATGTTTAAGTACTTAATTTATGAGTGATTCTATCAAAATACTTCATTTATCGGTGGTAACCATTAAAGAAAAAATCACAAAGAATCATATCCATCTAAGAAGTGTTTCTGATTAGTGTACTTCATTTAATAGTGGTAACCTTTCAAGAAAACTCCACAACGCGTCATATCATACCTCGAGAAGAGTTTGGACTCCAAGAACTTCATTTAAGTGTTGTAACCATTCAATAAAACACAACAATGACAAATACATACCACTCTAAGTGTTTAATGTTTAAGTACTTAATTTATGAGTGATTCGATCAAAGTACTTCATTTATGGATGGTAACCATTAAAGAAACAATCACAAAGAATCATATCGTTCTAAGAAGTGTTTCTGATTAGTGTACTTCATTTAATAGTGGTAACCTTTAAAGAAAACTCCACAACGCGTCATATCATACCTCGAGAAGAGTTTGGACTCCAAGAACTTCATTTAAGTGTTGTAACCATTCATTAAAACACAACAATGACAAATAGATACCACTATAAGTGTTTCATGTTTAAGTACTTAATTTATGAGTGATTCTATCAAAATACTTCATTTATCGGTGGTAACCATTAAAGAAAAAATCACAAAGAATCATATCCTTCTAAGAAGTGTTTCTGATTAATATACTTCATTTATGAGTGGTAACCTTTCAAGAAAACTCCACAACGCATCAAATCATACCTCGAGAAGTGTTTGGACTCCAGGAACTTCATTTAAGTGTTGTAACCATTCATTAAAACACAACAATGAAAAATAGATACCACTCTAAGTGTTTAATATTTAAGTACTTAATTTATGAGTGATTCGATCAAAGTACTTAATTTATGAGTGATTCGATCAAAGTACTTCATTTATGGATGGTAACCATTAACGAAAAAATCACAAAGAATCATATCGTTCTAAGAAGTGTTTCTGATTAGTGTACTTCATTTAATAGTGGTAACCTTTCAAGAAAACTCCACAACGCGTCATATCATACCTCGAGAAGAGTTTGGACTCCAAGAACTTCATTTAAGTGTTGTAACCATTCATTAAAACACAACAATGACAAATAGATACCACTATAAGTGTTTCATGTTTAAGTACTTAATTTATGAGTGATTCTATCAAAATACTTCATTTATCGGTGGTAACCATTAAAGAAAAAATCACAAAGAATCATATCCATCTAAGAAGTGTTTCTGATTAGTGTACTTCATTTAATAGTGGTAACCTTTCAAGAAAACTCCACAACGCGTCATATCATACCTCGAGAAGAGTTTGGACTCCAAGAACTTCATTTAAGTGTTGTAACCATTCAATAAAACACAACAATGACAAATAGATACCACTCTAAGTGTTTCATGTTTAAGTACTTAATTTATGAGTGATTCGATCAAAGTACTTCATTTATGGATGGTAACCATTAAAGAAAAAATCACAAAGAATCATATCGTTCTAAGAAGTGTTTCTGATTAGTGTACTTCATTTAATAGTGGTAACCTTTAAAGAAAACTCCACAACGCGTCATATCATACCTCGAGAAGAGTTTGGACTCCAAGAACTTCATTTAAGTGTTGTAACCATTCATTAAAACACAACAATGACAAATAGATACCACTATAAGTGTTTCATGTTTAAGTACTTAATTTATGAGTGATTCTATCAAAATACTTCATTTATCGGTGGTAACCATTAAAGAAAAAATCACAAAGAATCAGATCCTTCTAAGAAGTGTTTCTGATTAGTGTACTTCATTTAATAGTGGTAACCTTTCAAGAAAACTCCACAACGCGTCATATCATACCTCGAGAAGAGTTTGGACTCCAAGAACTTCATTTAAGTGTTGTAACCATTCATTAAAACACAACAATGACAAATAGATACCACTCTAAGTGTTTCATGTTTAAGTACTTAATTTATGAGTGATTCGATCAAAGTACTTCATTTATGGATGGTAACCATTAAAGAAAAAATCACAAAGAATCATATCGTTCTAAGAAGTGTTTCTGATTAGTGTACTTCATTTAATAGTGGTAACCTTTCAAGAAAACTCCACAACGCGTCATATCATACCTCGAGAAGAGTTTGGACTCCAAGAACTTCATTTAAGTGTTGTAACCATTCATTCAAACACAACAATGACAAATAGATACCACTCTAAGTGTTTAATGTTTAAGTACTTAATTTATGAGTGATTCGATCAAAGTACTTCATTTATGGATGGTAACCATTAAAGAAAAAATCACAAAGAATCATATCGTTCTAAGAAGTGTTTCTGATTAGTGTATTTCATTTAATAGTGGTAACCTTTCAAGAAAACTCCACAACGCGTCATATCATACCTCGAGAAGAGTTTGGACTCCAAGAACTTCATTTAAGTGTTGTAACCATTCATTAAAACACAACAATGACAAATAGATACGAATCTAAGTGTATCATGTTTAAGTACTTAATTTATGAGTGATTCGATCAAAGTACTTCATTTATGGATGGTAACCATTAAAGAAACAATCACAAAGAATCATATCGTTCTAAGAAGTGTTTCTGATTAGTGTACTTCATTTAATAGTGGTAACCTTTAAAGAAAACTCCACAACGCGTCATATCATACCTCGAGAAGAGTTTGGACTCCAAGAACTTCATTTAAGTGTTGTAACCATTCATTAAAACACAACAATGACAAATAGATACCACTATAAGTGTTTCATGTTTAAGTACTTAATTTATGAGTGATTCTATCAAAATACTTCATTTATCGGTGGTAACCATTAAAGAAAAAATCACAAAGAATCATATCCTTCTAAGAAGTGTTTCTGATTAATATACTTCATTTATGAGTGGTAACCTTTCAAGAAAACTCCACAACGCATCATATCATACCTCGAGAAGAGTTTGGACTCCAAGAACTTCATTTAAGTGTTGTAACCATTCATTCAAACACAACAATGACAAATAGATACCACTCTAAGTGTTTAATGTTTAAGTACTTAATTTATGAGTGATTCGATCAAAGTACTTAATTTATGGATGGTAACCATTAAAGAAAAAATCACAAAGAATCATATCGTTCTAAGAAGTGTTTCTGATTAGTGTACTTCATTTAATAGTGGTAACCTTTCAAGAAAACTCCACAACGCGTCATATCATACCTCGAGAAGAGTTTGGACTCCAAGAACTTCATTTAAGTGTTGTAACCATTCATTAAAACACAACAATGACAAATAGATACCACTCTAAGTGTATCATGTTTAAGTACTTAATTTATGAGTGATTCGATCAAAGTACTTCATTTATGGATGGTAACCATTAAAGAAAAAATCACAAAGAATCATATCGTTCTAAGAAGTGTTTCTGATTAGTGTACTTCATTTAATAGTGGTAACCTTTAAAGAAAACTCCACAACGCGTCATATCATACCTCGAGAAGAGTTTGGACTCCAAGAACTTCATTTAAGTGTTGTAACCATTCATTAAAACACAACAATGACAAATAGATACCACTATAAGTGTTTCATGTTTAAGTACTTAATTTATGAGTGATTCTATCAAAATACTTCATTTATCGGTGGTAACCATTAAAGTAAAAATCACAAAGAATCATATCCTTCTAAGAAGTGTTTCTGATTAATATACTTCATTTATGAGTGGTAACCTTTCAAGAAAACTCCACAACGCATCAAATCATACCTCGAGAAGAGTTTGGACTCCAGGAACTTCATTTAAGTGTTGTAACCATTCATTAAAACACAACAATGACAAATAGATACCACTCTAAGTGTTTAATGTTTAAGTACTTAATTTATGAGTGATTCGATCAAAGTACTTCATTTATGGATGGTAACCATTAAAGAAAAAATCACAAAGAATCATATCGTTTTAAGAAGTGTTTCTGATTAGTGTACTTCATTTATTAGTGGTTACCTTTCAAGAAAACTCCACAACGCGTCATATCATACCTCGAGAAGAGTTTGGACTCCAAGAACTTCATTTAAGTGTTGTAACCATTCAATAAAACACAACAATGACAAATAGATACCACTGTAAGTGTTTAATGTTTAAGTACATAATTTATGAGTGATTCGATCAAAGTACTTCATTTATGGATGGTAACCATTAAAGAAACAATCACAAAGAATCATATCGTTCTAAGAAGTGTTTCTGATTAGTGTACTTCATTTAATAGTGGTAACCTTTAAAGAAAACTCCACAACGCGTCATATCATACCTCGAGAAGAGTTTGGACTCCAAGAACTTCATTTAAGTGTTGTAACCATTCATTAAAACACAACAATGACAAATAGATACCACTATAAGTGTTTCATGTTTAAGTACTTAATTTATGAGTGATTCTATCAAAATACTTCATTTATCGGTGGTAACCATTAAAGAAAAAATCACAAAGAATCATATCCTTCTAAGAAGTGTTTCTGATTAATATACTTCATTTATGAGTGGTAACCTTTCAAGAAAACTCCACAACGCATCAAATCATACCTCGAGAAGTGTTTGGACTCCAGGAACTTCATTTAAGTGTTGTAACCATTCATTAAAACACAACAATGAAAAATAGATACCACTCTAAGTGTTTAATATTTAAGTACTTAATTTATGAGTGATTCGATCAAAGTACTTAATTTATGAGTGATTCGATCAAAGTACTTCATTTATGGATGGTAACCATTAACGAAAAAATCACAAAGAATCATATCGTTCTAAGAAGTGTTTCTGATTAGTGTACTTCATTTAATAGTGGTAACCTTTCAAGAAAACTCCACAACGCGTCATATCATACCTCGAGAAGAGTTTGGACTCCAAGAACTTCATTTAAGTGTTGTAACCATTCATTAAAACACAACAATGACAAATAGATACCACTATAAGTGTTTCATGTTTAAGTACTTAATTTATGAGTGATTCTATCAAAATACTTCATTTATCGGTGGTAACCATTAAAGAAAAAATCACAAAGAATCATATCCATCTAAGAAGTGTTTCTGATTAGTGTACTTCATTTAATAGTGGTAACCTTTCAAGAAAACTCCACAACGCGTCATATCATACCTCGAGAAGAGTTTGGACTCCAAGAACTTCATTTAAGTGTTGTAACCATTCAATAAAACACAACAATGACAAATACATACCACTCTAAGTGTTTAATGTTTAAGTACTTAATTTATGAGTGATTCGATCAAAGTACTTCATTTATGGATGGTAACCATTAAAGAAACAATCACAAAGAATCATATCGTTCTAAGAAGTGTTTCTGATTAGTGTACTTCATTTAATAGTGGTAACCTTTAAAGAAAACTCCACAACGCGTCATATCATACCTCGAGAAGAGTTTGGACTCCAAGAACTTCATTTAAGTGTTGTAACCATTCATTAAAACACAACAATGACAAATAGATACCACTATAAGTGTTTCATGTTTAAGTACTTAATTTATGAGTGATTCTATCAAAATACTTCATTTATCGGTGGTAACCATTAAAGAAAAAATCACAAAGAATCATATCCTTCTAAGAAGTGTTTCTGATTAATATACTTCATTTATGAGTGGTAACCTTTCAAGAAAACTCCACAACGCATCAAATCATACCTCGAGAAGTGTTTGGACTCCAGGAACTTCATTTAAGTGTTGTAACCATTCATTAAAACACAACAATGAAAAATAGATACCACTCTAAGTGTTTAATATTTAAGTACTTAATTTATGAGTGATTCGATCAAAGTACTTAATTTATGAGTGATTCGATCAAAGTACTTCATTTATGGATGGTAACCATTAACGAAAAAATCACAAAGAATCATATCGTTCTAAGAAGTGTTTCTGATTAGTGTACTTCATTTAATAGTGGTAACCTTTCAAGAAAACTCCACAACGCGTCATATCATACCTCGAGAAGAGTTTGGACTCCAAGAACTTCATTTAAGTGTTGTAACCATTCATTAAAACACAACAATGACAAATAGATACCACTATAAGTGTTTCATGTTTAAGTACTTAATTTATGAGTGATTCTATCAAAATACTTCATTTATCGGTGGTAACCATTAAAGAAAAAATCACAAAGAATCATATCCATCTAAGAAGTGTTTCTGATTAGTGTACTTCATTTAATAGTGGTAACCTTTCAAGAAAACTCCACAACGCGTCATATCATACCTCGAGAAGAGTTTGGACTCCAAGAACTTCATTTAAGTGTTGTAACCATTCAATAAAACACAACAATGACAAATAGATACCACTCTAAGTGTTTCATGTTTAAGTACTTAATTTATGAGTGATTCGATCAAAGTACTTCATTTATGGATGGTAACCATTAAAGAAAAAATCACAAAGAATCATATCGTTCTAAGAAGTGTTTCTGATTAGTGTACTTCATTTAATAGTGGTAACCTTTAAAGAAAACTCCACAACGCGTCATATCATACCTCGAGAAGAGTTTGGACTCCAAGAACTTCATTTAAGTGTTGTAACCATTCATTAAAACACAACAATGACAAATAGATACCACTATAAGTGTTTCATGTTTAAGTACTTAATTTATGAGTGATTCTATCAAAATACTTCATTTATCGGTGGTAACCATTAAAGAAAAAATCACAAAGAATCAGATCCTTCTAAGAAGTGTTTCTGATTAGTGTACTTCATTTAATAGTGGTAACCTTTCAAGAAAACTCCACAACGCGTCATATCATACCTCGAGAAGAGTTTGGACTCCAAGAACTTCATTTAAGTGTTGTAACCATTCATTAAAACACAACAATGACAAATAGATACCACTCTAAGTGTTTCATGTTTAAGTACTTAATTTATGAGTGATTCGATCAAAGTACTTCATTTATGGATGGTAACCATTAAAGAAAAAATCACAAAGAATCATATCGTTCTAAGAAGTGTTTCTGATTAGTGTACTTCATTTAATAGTGGTAACCTTTCAAGAAAACTCCACAACGCGTCATATCATACCTCGAGAAGAGTTTGGACTCCAAGAACTTCATTTAAGTGTTGTAACCATTCATTCAAACACAACAATGACAAATAGATACCACTCTAAGTGTTTAATGTTTAAGTACTTAATTTATGAGTGATTCGATCAAAGTACTTCATTTATGGATGGTAACCATTAAAGAAAAAATCACAAAGAATCATATCGTTCTAAGAAGTGTTTCTGATTAGTGTATTTCATTTAATAGTGGTAACCTTTCAAGAAAACTCCACAACGCGTCATATCATACCTCGAGAAGAGTTTGGACTCCAAGAACTTCATTTAAGTGTTGTAACCATTCATTAAAACACAACAATGACAAATAGATACGAATCTAAGTGTATCATGTTTAAGTACTTAATTTATGAGTGATTCGATCAAAGTACTTCATTTATGGATGGTAACCATTAAAGAAACAATCACAAAGAATCATATCGTTCTAAGAAGTGTTTCTGATTAGTGTACTTCATTTAATAGTGGTAACCTTTAAAGAAAACTCCACAACGCGTCATATCATACCTCGAGAAGAGTTTGGACTCCAAGAACTTCATTTAAGTGTTGTAACCATTCATTAAAACACAACAATGACAAATAGATACCACTATAAGTGTTTCATGTTTAAGTACTTAATTTATGAGTGATTCTATCAAAATACTTCATTTATCGGTGGTAACCATTAAAGAAAAAATCACAAAGAATCATATCCTTCTAAGAAGTGTTTCTGATTAATATACTTCATTTATGAGTGGTAACCTTTCAAGAAAACTCCACAACGCATCAAATCATACCTCGAGAAGTGTTTGGACTCCAGGAACTTCATTTAAGTGTTGTAACCATTCATTAAAACACAACAATGAAAAATAGATACCACTCTAAGTGTTTAATATTTAAGTACTTAATTTATGAGTGATTCGATCAAAGTACTTAATTTATGAGTGATTCGATCAAAGTACTTCATTTATGGATGGTAACCATTAACGAAAAAATCACAAAGAATCATATCGTTCTAAGAAGTGTTTCTGATTAGTGTACTTCATTTAATAGTGGTAACCTTTCAAGAAAACTCCACAACGCGTCATATCATAACTCGAGAAGAGTTTGGACTCCAAGAACTTCATTTAAGTGTTGTAACCATTCATTAAAACACAACAATGACAAATAGATACCACTATAAGTGTTTCATGTTTAAGTACTTAATTTATGAGTGATTCTATCAAAATACTTCATTTATCGGTGGTAACCATTAAAGAAAAAATCACAAAGAATCATATCCTTCTAAGAAGTGTTTCTGATTAATATACTTCATTTATGAGTGGTAACCTTTCAAGAAAACTCCACAACGCATCAAATCATACCTCGAGAAGTGTTTGGACTCCAGGAACTTCATTTAAGTGTTGTAACCATTCATTAAAACACAACAATGAAAAATAGATACCACTCTAAGTGTTTAATATTTAAGTACTTAATTTATGAGTGATTCGATCAAAGTACTTAATTTATGAGTGATTCGATCAAAGTACTTCATTTATGGATGGTAACCATTAACGAAAAAATCACAAAGAATCATATCGTTCTAAGAAGTGTTTCTGATTAGTGTACTTCATTTAATAGTGGTAACCTTTAAAGAAAACTCCACAACGCGTCATATCATACCTCGAGAAGAGTTTGGACTCCAAGAACTTCATTTAAGTGTTGTAACCATTCATTCAAACACAACAATGACAAATAGATACCACTCTAAGTGTTTAATGTTTAAGTACTTAATTTATGAGTGATTCGATCAAAGTACTTCATTTATGGATGGTAACCATTAAAGAAAAAATCACAAAGAATCATATCGTTCTAAGAAGTGTTTCTGATTAGTGTACTTCATTTAATAGTGGTAACCTTTAAAGAAAACTCCACAACGCGTCATATCATACCTCGAGAAGATTTTGGACTCCAAGAACTTCATTTAAGTGTTGTAACCATTCATTAAAACACAACAATGACAAATAGATACCACTATAAGTGTTTCATGTTTAAGTACTTAATTTATGAGTGATTCTATCAAAATACTTCATTTATCGGTGGTAACCATTAAAGAAAAAATCACAAAGAATCATATCCATCTAAGAAGTGTTTCTGATTAGTGTACTTCATTTAATAGTGGTAACCTTTCAAGAAAACTCCACAACGCGTCATATCATACCTCGAGAAGAGTTTGGACTCCAAGAACTTCATTTAAGTGTTGTAACCATTCAATAAAACACAACAATGACAAATAGATACCACTCTAAGTGTTTCATGTTTAAGTACTTAATTTATGAGTGATTCGATCAAAGTACTTCATTTATGGATGGTAACCATTAAAGAAAAAATCACAAAGAATCATATCGTTCTAAGAAGTGTTTCTGATTAGTGTACTTCATTTAATAGTGGTAACCTTTAAAGAAAACTCCACAACGCGTCATATCATACCTCGAGAAGAGTTTGGACTCCAAGAACTTCATTTAAGTGTTGTAACCATTCATTAAAACACAACAATGACAAATAGATACCACTATAAGTGTTTCATGTTTAAGTACTTAATTTATGAGTGATTCTATCAAAATACTTCATTTATCGGTGGTAACCATTAAAGAAAAAATCACAAAGAATCAGATCCTTCTAAGAAGTGTTTCTGATTAGTGTACTTCATTTAATAGTGGTAACCTTTCAAGAAAACTCCACAACGCGTCATATCATACCTCGAGAAGAGTTTGGACTCCAAGAACTTCATTTAAGTGTTGTAACCATTCATTAAAACACAACAATGACAAATAGATACCACTCTAAGTGTTTCATGTTTAAGTACTTAATTTATGAGTGATTCGATCAAAGTACTTCATTTATGGATGGTAACCATTAAAGAAAAAATCACAAAGAATCATATCGTTCTAAGAAGTGTTTCTGATTAGTGTACTTCATTTATTAGTGGTAACCTTTCAAGAAAAATCCACAACGCGTCATATCATACCTCGAGAAGAGTTTGGACTCCAAGAACTTCATTTAAGTGTTGTAACCATTCATTAAAACACAACAATGACAAATAGATACCACTCTAAGTGTTTAATGTTTAAGTACTTAATTTATGAGTGATTCGATCAAAGTACTTCATTTATGGATGGTAACCATTAAAGAAAAAATCACAAAGAATCATATCGTTCTAAGAAGTGTTTCTGATTAGTGTACTTCATTTAATAGTGGTAACCTTTCAAGAAAACTCCACAACGCGTCATATCATACCTCGAGAAGAGTTTGGACTCCAAGAACTTCATTTAAGTGTTGTAACCATTCATTCAAACACAACAATGACAAATAGATACCACTCTAAGTGTTTAATGTTTAAGTACTTAATTTATGAGTGATTCGATCAAAGTACTTCATTTATGGATGGTAACCATTAAAGAAAAAATCACAAAGAATCATATCGTTCTAAGAAGTGTTTCTGATTAGTGTACTTCATTTAATAGTGGTAACCTTTCAAGAAAACTCCACAACGCGTCATATCATACCTCGAGAAGAGTTTGGACTCCAAGAACTTCATTTAAGTGTTGTAACCATTCATTAAAACACAACAATGACAAATAGATACGAATCTAAGTGTTTCATGTTTAAGTACTTACTTTATGAGTGATTCGATCAAAGTACTTCATTTATGGGTGGTAACCATTAAAGAAAACACCACAAACATCATATACTACAAAGAAGTGTTTCTGATCAGTGTACGTCATTTATGAGTGGTAACCTTTCAAGAAAACTCCACAACGCATCATATCATACCACGAGAAGAGTTCGGACTCCAAGAAATTCATTTAAGTGTTGTAACCATTCATTAAATCACAACAAAGACAAATAGATACCACTGTAAGTGTTTAATGTTTAAGTACTTAATTTATGAGTGATTCTATCAAAGTACTTCATTTATCGGTGGTAACCATTAAAGAAAAAATCACAAAGAATAATATCCTTCTAAGAAGTGTTTCTGATTAATATACTTCATTTATGAGTGGTAACCTTTCAAGAAAACTCCACAACGCATCATATCATACCTCGAGAAGAGTTTGGACTCCAGGAACTTCATTTAAGTGTTGTAACCATTCATTAAAACACAACAATGACAAATAGATACCACTCTAAGTGTTTAATGTTTAAGTACTTAATTTATGAGTGATTCGATCAAAGTACTTCATTTATGGATGGTAACCATTAAAGAAAAAATCACAAACAATCATATCGTTCTTAGAAGTGTTTCTGATTAGTGTACTTCATTTAATAGTGGTAACCTTTAAAGAAAACTCCACAACGCGTCATATCATACCTCGAGAAGAGTTTGGACTCCAAGAACTTCATTTAAGTGTTGTAACCATTCATTAAAACACAACAATGACAAATAGATACGAATCTAAGTGTTTCATGTTTAAGTACTTAATTTATGAGTGATTCGATCAAAGTACTTCATTTATGGGTGGTAACCATTAAAGAAAACACCACAAACATCATATACTACAAAGAAGTGTTTCTGATCAGTGTACGTCATTTATGAGTGGTAACCTTTCAAGAAAACTCCACAACGCATCATATCATACCACGAGAAGAGTTCGGACTCCAAGAAATTCATTTAAGTGTTGTAACCATTCATTAAAACACAACAATGACAAATAGATACCACTATAAGTGTTTCATATTTAAGTACTTAATTTATGAGTGATTCTATCAAAATACTTCATTTATCGGTGGTAACCATTAAAGAAAAAATCACAAAGAATCATATCCTTCTAAGAAGTGTTTCTGATTAATATACTTCATTTATGAGTGGTAACCTTTCAAGAAAACTCCACAACGCATCAAATCATACCTCGAGAAGTGTTTGGACTCCAGGAACTTCATTTAAGTGTTGTAACCATTCATTAAAACACAACAATGACAAATAGATACCACTGTAAGTGTTTAATGTTTAAGTACTTAATTTATGAGTGATTCGATCAAAGTACTTCATTTATGGATGGTAACCATTAAAGAAACAATCACAAAGAATCATATCGTTCTAAGAAGTGTTTCTGATTAGTGTACTTCATTTAATAGTGGTAACCTTTAAAGAAAACTCCACAACGCGTCATATCATACCTCGAGAAGATTTTGGACTCCAAGAACTTCATTTAAGGGTTGTAACCATTCATTAAAACACAACAATGACAAATAGATACCACTATAAGTGTTTCATGTTTAAGTACTTAATTTATGAGTGATTCTATCAAAATACTTCATTTATCGGTGGTAACCATTAAAGAAAAAATCACAAAGAATCATATCCATCTAAGAAGTGTTTCTGATTAGTGTACTTCATTTAATAGTGGTAACCTTTCAAGAAAACTCCACAACGCGTCATATCATACCTCGAGAAGAGTTTGGACTCCAAGAACTTCATTTAAGTGTTGTAACCATTCAATAAAACACAACAATGACAAATAGATACCACTCTAAGTGTTTCATGTTTAAGTACTTAATTTATGAGTGATTCGATCAAAGTACTTCATTTATGGATGGTAACCATTAAAGAAAAAATCACAAAGAATCATATCGTTCTAAGAAGTGTTTCTGATTAGTGTACTTCATTTAATAGTGGTAACCTTTAAAGAAAACTCCACAACGCGTCATATCATACCTCGAGAAGAGTTTGGACTCCAAGAACTTCATTTAAGTGTTGTAACCATTCATTAAAACACAACAATGACAAATAGATACCACTATAAGTGTTTCATGTTTAAGTACTTAATTTATGAGTGATTCTATCAAAATACTTCATTTATCGGTGGTAACCATTAAAGAAAAAATCACAAAGAATCAGATCCTTCTAAGAAGTGTTTCTGATTAGTGTACTTCATTTAATAGTGGTAACCTTTCAAGAAAACTCCACAACGCGTCATATCATACCTCGAGAAGAGTTTGGACTCCAAGAACTTCATTTAAGTGTTGTAACCATTCATTAAAACACAACAATGACAAATAGATACCACTCTAAGTGTTTCATGTTTAAGTACTTAATTTATGAGTGATTCGATCAAAGTACTTCATTTATGGATGGTAACCATTAAAGAAAAAATCACAAAGAATCATATCGTTCTAAGAAGTGTTTCTGATTAGTGTACTTCATTTAATAGTGGTAACCTTTCAAGAAAACTCCACAACGCGTCATATCATACCTCGAGAAGAGTTTGGACTCCAAGAACTTCATTTAAGTGTTGTAACCATTCATTAAAACACAACAATGACAAATAGATACCACTCTAAGTGTTTAATGTTTAAGTACTTAATTTATGAGTGATTCGATCAAAGTACTTCATTTATGGATGGTAACCATTAAAGAAAAAATCACAAAGAATCATATCGTTCTAAGAAGTGTTTCTGATTAGTGTACTTCATTTAATAGTGGTAACCTTTCAAGAAAACTCCACAACGCGTCATATCATACCTCGAGAAGAGTTTGGACTCCAAGAACTTCATTTAAGTGTTGTAACCATTCATTCAAACACAACAATGACAAATAGATACCACTCTAAGTGTTTAATGTTTAAGTACTTAATTTATGAGTGATTCGATCAAAGTACTTCATTTATGGATGGTAACCATTAAAGAAAAAATCACAAAGAATCATATCGTTCTAAGAAGTGTTTCTGATTAGTGTACTTCATTTAATAGTGGTAACCTTTCAAGAAAACTCCACAACGCGTCATATCATACCTCGAGAAGAGTTTGGACTCCAAGAACTTCATTTAAGTGTTGTAACCATTCATTAAAACACAACAATGACAAATAGATACGAATCTAAGTGTTTCATGTTTAAGTACTTAATTTATGAGTGATTCGATCAAAGTACTTCATTTATGGGTGGTAACCATTAAAGAAAACACCACAAACATCATATACTACAAAGAAGTGTTTCTGATCAGTGTACGTCATTTATGAGTGGTAACCTTTCAAGAAAACTCCACAACGCATCATATCATACCACGAGAAGAGTTCGGACTCCAAGAAATTCATTTAAGTGTTGTAACCATTCATTAAATCACAACAAAGACAAATAGATACCACTGTAAGTGTTTAATGTTTAAGTACTTAATTTATGAGTGATTCTATCAAAGTACTTCATTTATCGGTGGTAACCATTAAAGAAAAAATCACAAAGAATAATATCCTTCTAAGAAGTGTTTCTGATTAATATACTTCATTTATGAGTGGTAACCTTTCAAGAAAACTCCACAACGCATCATATCATACCTCGAGAAGAGTTTGGACTCCAGGAACTTAATTTAAGTGTTGTAACCATTCATTAAAACACAACAATGACAAATAGATACCACTCTAAGTGTTTAATGTTTAAGTACTTAATTTATGAGTGATTCGATCAAAGTACTTCATTTATGGATGGTAACCATTAAAGAAAAAATCACAAACAATCATATCGTTCTAAGAAGTGTTTCTGATTAGTGTACTTCATTTAATAGTGGTAACCTTTAAAGAAACTCCACAACGCGTCATATCATACCTCGAGAAGAGTTTGGACTCCAAGAACTTCATTTAAGTGTTGTAACCATTCATTAAAACACAACAATGACAAATAGATACCACTATAAGTGTTTCATATTTAAGTACTTAATTTATGAGTGATTCTATCAAAATACTTCATTTATCGGTGGTAACCATTAAAGAAAAAATCACAAAGAATCATATCCTTCTAAGAAGTGTTTCTGATTAATATACTTCATTTATGAGTGGTAACCTTTCAAGAAAACTCCACAACGCATCAAATCATACCTCGAGAAGTGTTTGGACTCCAGGAACTTCATTTAAGTGTTGTAACCATTCATTAAAACACAACAATGACAAATAGATACCACTGTAAGTGTTTAATGTTTAAGTACATAATTTATGAGTGATTCGATCAAAGTACTTCATTTATGGATGGTAACCATTAAAGAAACAATCACAAAGAATCATATCGTTCTAAGAAGTGTTTCTGATTAGTGTACTTCATTTAATAGTGGTAACCTTTAAAGAAAACTCCACAACGCGTCATATCATACCTCGAGAAGAGTTTGGACTCCAAGAACTTCATTTAAGTGTTGTAACCATTCATTAAAACACAACAATGACAAATAGATACCACTATAAGTGTTTCATGTTTAAGTACTTAATTTATGAGTGATTCTATCAAAGTACTTCATTTATCGGTGGTAACCATTAAAGAAAAAATCACAAAGAATCATATCCTTCTAAGAAGTGTTTCTGATTAATATACTTCATTTATGAGTGGTAACCTTTCAAGAAAACTCCACAACGCATCAAATCATACCTCGAGAAGTGTTTGGACTCCAGGAACTTCATTTAAGTGTTGTAACCATTCATTAAAACACAACAATGACAAATAGATACCACTGTAAGTGTTTAATGTTTAAGTACTTAATTTATGAGTGATTCGATCAAAGTACTTCATTTATGGATGGTAACCATTAAAGAAACAATCACAAAGAATCATATCGTTCTAAGAAGTGTTTCTGATTAGTGTACTTCATTTAATAGTGGTAACCTTTAAAGAAAACTCCACAACGCGTCATATCATACCTCGAGAAGATTTTGGACTCCAAGAACTTCATTTAAGGGTTGTAACCATTCATTAAAACACAACAATGACAAATAGATACCACT
This sequence comes from Eleocharis quinqueflora, assembly GCA_964058865.1. Lineage (NCBI taxonomy): Eukaryota > Viridiplantae > Streptophyta > Magnoliopsida > Poales > Cyperaceae > Eleocharis > Eleocharis quinqueflora. The sequence continues at coordinate 6,006 of CAXKVX010003471.1, read as the reverse complement.
ATAAGTGTTTCATGTTTAAGTACTTAATTTATGAGTGATTCTATCAAAATACTTCATTTATCGGTGGTAACCATTAAAGAAAAAATCACAAAGAATCATATCCATCTAAGAAGTGTTTCTGATTAGTGTACTTCATTTAATAGTGGTAACCTTTCAAGAAAACTCCACAACGCGTCATATCATACCTCGAGAAGAGTTTGGACTCCAAGAACTTCATTTAAGTGTTGTAACCATTCAATAAAACACAACAATGACAAATAGATACCACTCTAAGTGTTTCATGTTTAAGTACTTAATTTATGAGTGATTCGATCAAAGTACTTCATTTATGGATGGTAACCATTAAAGAAAAAATCACAAAGAATCATATCGTTCTAAGAAGTGTTTCTGATTAGTGTACTTCATTTAATAGTGGTAACCTTTAAAGAAAACTCCACAACGCGTCATATCATACCTCGAGAAGAGTTTGGACTCCAAGAACTTCATTTAAGTGTTGTAACCATTCATTAAAACACAACAATGACAAATAGATACCACTATAAGTGTTTCATGTTTAAGTACTTAATTTATGAGTGATTCTATCAAAATACTTCATTTATCGGTGGTAACCATTAAAGAAAAAATCACAAAGAATCAGATCCTTCTAAGAAGTGTTTCTGATTAGTGTACTTCATTTAATAGTGGTAACCTTTCAAGAAAACTCCACAACGCGTCATATCATACCTCGAGAAGAGTTTGGACTCCAAGAACTTCATTTAAGTGTTGTAACCATTCATTAAAACACAACAATGACAAATAGATACCACTCTAAGTGTTTCATGTTTAAGTACTTAATTTATGAGTGATTCGATCAAAGTACTTCATTTATGGATGGTAACCATTAAAGAAAAAATCACAAAGAATCAGATCCTTCTAAGAAGTGTTTCTGATTAGTGTACTTCATTTAATAGTGGTAACCTTTCAAGAAAACTCCACAACGCGTCATATCATACCTCGAGAAGAGTTTGGACTCCAAGAACTTCATTTAAGTGTTGTAACCATTCATTAAAACACAACAATGACAAATAGATACCACTCTAAGTGTTTCATGTTTAAGTACTTAATTTATGAGTGATTCGATCAAAGTACTTCATTTATGGATGGTAACCATTAAAGAAAAAATCACAAAGAATCATATCGTTCTAAGAAGTGTTTCTGATTAGTGTACTTCATTTATTAGTGGTAACCTTTCAAGAAAAATCCACAACGCGTCATATCATACCTCGAGAAGAGTTTGGACTCCAAGAACTTCATTTAAGTGTTGTAACCATTCATTAAAACACAACAATGACAAATAGATACCACTCTAAGTGTTTAATGTTTAAGTACTTAATTTATGAGTGATTCGATCAAAGTACTTCATTTATGGATGGTAACCATTAAAGAAAAAATCACAAAGAATCATATCGTTCTAAGAAGTGTTTCTGATTAGTGTACTTCATTTAATAGTGGTAACCTTTCAAGAAAACTCCACAACGCGTCATATCATACCTCGAGAAGAGTTTGGACTCCAAGAACTTCATTTAAGTGTTGTAACCATTCATTAAAACACAACAATGACAAATAGATACCACTCTAAGTGTTTAATGTTTAAGTACTTAATTTATGAGTGATTCGATCAAAGTACTTCATTTATGGATGGTAACCATTAAAGAAAAAATCACAAAGAATCATATCGTTCTAAGAAGTGTTTCTGATTAGTGTACTTCATTTAATAGTGGTAACCTTTCAAGAAAACTCCACAACGCGTCATATCATACCTCGAGAAGAGTTTGGACTCCAAGAACTTCATTTAAGTGTTGTAACCATTCATTAAAACACAACAATGACAAATAGATACGAATCTAAGTGTTTCATGTTTAAGTACTTAATTTATGAGTGATTCGATCAAAGTACTTCATTTATGGGTGGTAACCATTAAAGAAAACACCACAAACATCATATACTACAAAGAAGTGTTTCTGATCAGTGTACGTCATTTATGAGTGGTAACCTTTCAAGAAAACTCCACAACGCATCATATCATACCACGAGAAGAGTTCGGACTCCAAGAAATTCATTTAAGTGTTGTAACCATTCATTAAATCACAACAAAGACAAATAGATACCACTGTAAGTGTTTAATGTTTAAGTACTTAATTTATGAGTGATTCTATCAAAGTACTTCATTTATCGGTGGTAACCATTAAAGAAAAAATCACAAAGAATAATATCCTTCTAAGAAGTGTTTCTGATTAATATACTTCATTTATGAGTGGTAACCTTTCAAGAAAACTCCACAACGCATCATATCATACCTCGAGAAGAGTTTGGACTCCAGGAACTTCATTTAAGTGTTGTAACCATTCATTAAAACACAACAATGACAAATAGATACCACTCTAAGTGTTTAATGTTTAAGTACTTAATTTATGAGTGATTCGATCAAAGTACTTCATTTATGGATGGTAACCATTAAAGAAAAAATCACAAACAATCATATCGTTCTTAGAAGTGTTTCTGATTAGTGTACTTCATTTAATAGTGGTAACCTTTAAAGAAAACTCCACAACGCGTCATATCATACCTCGAGAAGAGTTTGGACTCCAAGAACTTCATTTAAGTGTTGTAACCATTCATTAAAACACAACAATGACAAATAGATACCACTATAAGTGTTTCATATTTAAGTACTTAATTTATGAGTGATTCTATCAAAATACTTCATTTATCGGTGGTAACCATTAAAGAAAAAATCACAAAGAATCATATCCTTCTAAGAAGTGTTTCTGATTAATATACTTCATTTATGAGTGGTAACCTTTCAAGAAAACTCCACAACGCATCAAATCATACCTCGAGAAGTGTTTGGACTCCAGGAACTTCATTTAAGTGTTGTAACCATTCATTAAAACACAACAATGACAAATAGATACCACTGTAAGTGTTTAATGTTTAAGTACTTAATTTATGAGTGATTCGATCAAAGTACTTCATTTATGGATGGTAACCATTAAAGAAACAATCACAAAGAATCATATCGTTCTAAGAAGTGTTTCTGATTAGTGTACTTCATTTAATAGTGGTAACCTTTAAAGAAAACTCCACAACGCGTCATATCATACCTCGAGAAGAGTTTGGACTCCAAGAACTTCATTTAAGTGTTGTAACCATTCATTCAAACACAACAATGACAAATAGATACCACTCTAAGTGTTTAATGTTTAAGTACTTAATTTATGAGTGATTCGATCAAAGTACTTCATTTATGGATGGTAACCATTAAAGAAAAAATCACAAAGAATCATATCGTTCTAAGAAGTGTTTCTGATTAGTGTACTTCATTTAATAGTGGTAACCTTTAAAGAAAACTCCACAACGCGTCATATCATACCTCGAGAAGATTTTGGACTCCAAGAACTTCATTTAAGTGTTGTAACCATTCATTAAAACACAACAATGACAAATAGATACCACTATAAGTGTTTCATGTTTAAGTACTTAATTTATGAGTGATTCTATCAAAATACTTCATTTATCGGTGGTAACCATTAAAGAAAAAATCACAAAGAATCATATCCATCTAAGAAGTGTTTCTGATTAGTGTACTTCATTTAATAGTGGTAACCTTTCAAGAAAACTCCACAACGCGTCATATCATACCTCGAGAAGAGTTTGGACTCCAAGAACTTCATTTAAGTGTTGTAACCATTCAATAAAACACAACAATGACAAATAGATACCACTCTAAGTGTTTCATGTTTAAGTACTTAATTTATGAGTGATTCGATCAAAGTACTTCATTTATGGATGGTAACCATTAAAGAAAAAATCACAAAGAATCATATCGTTCTAAGAAGTGTTTCTGATTAGTGTACTTCATTTAATAGTGGTAACCTTTAAAGAAAACTCCACAACGCGTCATATCATACCTCGAGAAGAGTTTGGACTCCAAGAACTTCATTTAAGTGTTGTAACCATTCATTAAAACACAACAATGACAAATAGATACCACTATAAGTGTTTCATGTTTAAGTACTTAATTTATGAGTGATTCTATCAAAATACTTCATTTATCGGTGGTAACCATTAAAGAAAAAATCACAAAGAATCAGATCCTTCTAAGAAGTGTTTCTGATTAGTGTACTTCATTTAATAGTGGTAACCTTTCAAGAAAACTCCACAACGCGTCATATCATACCTCGAGAAGAGTTTGGACTCCAAGAACTTCATTTAAGTGTTGTAACCATTCATTAAAACACAACAATGACAAATAGATACCACTCTAAGTGTTTCATGTTTAAGTACTTAATTTATGAGTGATTCGATCAAAGTACTTCATTTATGGATGGTAACCATTAAAGAAACAATCACAAAGAATCATATCGTTCTAAGAAGTGTTTCTGATTAGTGTACTTCATTTAATAGTGGTAACCTTTAAAGAAAACTCCACAACGCGTCATATCATACCTCGAGAAGAGTTTGGACTCCAAGAACTTCATTTAAGTGTTGTAACCATTCATTAAAACACAACAATGACAAATAGATACCACTATAAGTGTTTCATGTTTAAGTACTTAATTTATGAGTGATTCTATCAAAATACTTCATTTATCGGTGGTAACCATTAAAGAAAAAATCACAAAGAATCATATCGTTCTAAGAAGTGTTTCTGATTAGTGTACTTCATTTATGAGTGGTAACCTTTCAAGAAAACTCCACAACGCGTCATATCATACCTCGAGAAGAGTTTGGACTCCAAGAACTTCATTTAAGTGTTGTAACCATTCATTAAAACACAACAATGACAAATAGATACGAATCTAAGTGTTTCATGTTTAAGTACTTAATTTATGAGTGATTCGATCAAAGTACTTCATTTATGGGTGGTAACCATTAAAGAAAACACCACAAACATCATATACTACAAAGAAGTGTTTCTGATCAGTGTACGTCATTTATGAGTGGTAACCTTTCAAGAAAACTCCACAACGCATCATATCATACCACGAGAAGAGTTCGGACTCCAAGAAATTCATTTAAGTGTTGTAACCATTCATTAAATCACAACAAAGACAAATAGATACCACTGTAAGTGTTTAATGTTTAAGTACTTAATTTATGAGTGATTCTATCAAAGTACTTCATTTATCGGTGGTAACCATTAAAGAAAAAATCACAAAGAATAATATCCTTCTAAGAAGTGTTTCTGATTAATATACTTCATTTATGAGTGGTAACCTTTCAAGAAAACTCCACAACGCATCATATCATACCTCGAGAAGAGTTTGGACTCCAGGAACTTCATTTAAGTGTTGTAACCATTCATTAAAACACAACAATGACAAATAGATACCACTCTAAGTGTTTAATGTTTAAGTACTTAATTTATGAGTGATTCGATCAAAGTACTTCATTTATGGATGGTAACCATTAAAGAAAAAATCACAAACAATCATATCGTTCTTAGAAGTGTTTCTGATTAGTGTACTTCATTTAATAGTGGTAACCTTTAAAGAAAACTCCACAACGCGTCATATCATACCTCGAGAAGAGTTTGGACTCCAAGAACTTCATTTAAGTGTTGTAACCATTCATTAAAACACAACAATGACAAATAGATACCACTATAAGTGTTTCATATTTAAGTACTTAATTTATGAGTGATTCTATCAAAATACTTCATTTATCGGTGGTAACCATTAAAGAAAAAATCACAAAGAATCATATCCTTCTAAGAAGTGTTTCTGATTAATATACTTCATTTATGAGTGGTAACCTTTCAAGAAAACTCCACAACGCATCAAATCATACCTCGAGAAGTGTTTGGACTCCAGGAACTTCATTTAAGTGTTGTAACCATTCATTAAAACACAACAATGACAAATAGATACCACTGTAAGTGTTTAATGTTTAAGTACTTAATTTATGAGTGATTCGATCAAAGTACTTCATTTATGGATGGTAACCATTAAAGAAAAAATCACA
>CAXKVX010003470.1:0-15648 GCA_964058865.1 Eleocharis quinqueflora | reverse complement strand
GGTTTGTATTTCAGAGTCCGCCAATACCTTTCTTCCCCATTTCTTTGGCGCCAATCAATTTTTCACCAGCAGCTCATCACGGCAGCCATAGCCATTAATACTCTCCATTAATTATACACCTTCTAACATTGAAACTCAAAATAAATTTGCCTAACTTCATTTATAATAATGCTTGAAGCGATCGAGGCAGACGAAAGCATTGTACGTAGCGCGAGTTCGTCGGAGTTTTCTTAAAATGTATTGAGGTTAATTCATTATATATATATTTCAATGTTTAAATTCTTGTGAAATTGATGACGTGTATTAATATTAACTTAATTGCATGCATTGCATAAATTTTGTTAGGTATTATCATATAGGACCAAAATATCGGCAAATAAACTAATTTAGGTCGGTACCCGTTCGGAATTAATCCAATAGGGATTAATCTCGAATAGTCCCCGTTTGGTACTGCTCTTTGAACACTTTGTCTCATTTAGGATTAGTGGACATACGATAGTTGCAATCTAGTGTTTGCGGAGATTTCGGTAAAGTATTTCCCTAATTGTTCCCACGAATACGTGCGTACATGCAAATGTGCGTCGGCGTATTCAGGGAGTTGAGGGGAAATGCTGTCGAAATCTTCGCAAACACTAGATTGCAACTATCGCATGTCTGCTAATGAGACAAAGTAATCAAAAAGTGAGTTATGATGGTTGGCCAGCCCAAAACCTTATGTGAAGCTCTTGATACCCATATATACCTTTTAATTAACATGATAATAATTTATTTTTTAGATGGATCATCGTAGAATGTGGATGCACGGCGAAACGAAAACAACTGAATATTTGAGAGGAGTTGCAGAATTTATGAAATGTGCAGGGAAATGTATGAAATAACAAGGTGAAAAGTCACTTCTATGTCCGTGTTCGAAATGTCAGAACATGGTTAGGCATAGGAATGTCGATGAAGTTGAAATGCATTTGATTAGGAATGGATTTATGAGGTGCTACACCCGGTGGATAAGGCATGGTGAGCACGTCGAAAGTTCGACAGAGGTAATCGGAACGAGTCGATTTGAAGATGTTGAAAATGTTCAGGATGAAAATGTTGAAAATGTATGAGATGAATCGGGGGATGATGAAAATGTACAAATTACTGAATTAATAGAAAACCTGCAATGTACAAACAATATTGTCCAATTGGATGAAATTATGAGTGATGTTGAAAACGATTGTGCTTACATTTCCGAGATTTTGGAAAACTTGTTTCACCACGAATCTAATACACTATTATTTTCCGACGGCACGAAGTATTCTAAAATATCTGCTGTTTTCAAATTGTATAACCTAAAAGCCAAGAATGGATGGAGAGATAAGAGTTTTACATCTTTCCTTCAGCTTTTGGGAGACATGATGCCAGAAAATAATGCGTTATCGAATTCAACTTACCATGCCAAAAATTTATTATGTCCTTTGAGTATGAAGGTGTAGAGAATTCATGCATGTCTGAATGACTGCATACTTCATAAGAAAGAGTACAACAACCTAGATAAATGATCGACGTGTAATGCATCACGGTACAAATCGAGAGGCGACAATGAGAGTGAGGATGGAATGAAAAGGTCACCCGCGAAGGTGTTATGGTACTTACCGATAATACCAAGATTTTGACGTCTCTTCATGAATCCAAGAGACGCTAAATTATTACATTGGCACTATGATTGTAGGAAATTGGATGGAAACTACGACATCCCGTCGACTCTCCCAAATGGAGGAACATAGATAGAAAATTCAAAGATTTTGTGAGTGAGCCAAGAAATTTAAGATTGGAATTATGTACAGATGGAATGAACCCTTATGGCAACATGAGTAGCCATCACAGTAAATGACCGGTGCTATAGTGTGTGTATAACCTTCCTTCCTGGCTTTACATGAAAAGAAGATACATAATGATGCCATTGTTGATATAGACGTTTACTTGGCATCATTGATGGATGACCTCCAAAAATTATGGATTGAAAGAGAGGAGGTGTACGATTCACATTCGAAAGAACACTTCACTCTTTATTCCATGATTTTCTGCACGATTAATGATTACCTCGCATACGGGAACTTATCTGGTTACAAGATCAAAGGAGGTAAAGCATGTGTCATTTGTCGAGAATACACACATTCCATACGATTGAGCCACTATAAAAAGAACGTTTATATGAGACGTACATCGAAGACACCTTGCAATTAAGCATCCTTATCGAACTTTTACGAAGGAATTCGATGGAAAAAAAGAGACAGTAAAAGCTAAACAACCATTATCTGGAAGAAATGTTTATGAGATGGTGAAGGATATCAAGATCCAATTTGGGAAAAAAAATCTGACAATAGTTCTTTGAAAGACTCGATATGGAAGAAGAAGTCCATATTCTGGAATCTTCCTTACTGGCAATATTTGGAGATTCAACATTGTTTGGATGGGATGCATGTCATTAAAAATGTTGCCGAGAACATCGTGGGTTTGTTGTTGAACATTCCTGGCAAATCAAAAGATGGCATCAAAACGAGAAAGGACATGTTCGAATTAGGGATTCGATCGGAGCTAGCACCGATCGAGGGAGAAAAGCGTACTTAGGGTCCCATCAGGTTATTCCTCAAATATCTCGGCAAAGGTGTCGATTAAGGAAATGAAATTGATCGGAATGAAGTCACATGATTATCACGTTTTATTGACACAACTTCTTTCTGTTGCAATTCGAAGAATTTTGAAATCACATGTAAGGCAGACCATAACCAAGTTGTGTTTCTTCTTCAACTCGATTTGCTCCAAGGTGATCGATGTTAGACAATTGCAAAAACTTCAATCCAACATCGTCCAGACCATCTGCGAGCTAGAGATGTACTTCCCACCTTTTTTTGATATCATGATTCATTTGACCATTCATATGGTGAGGGAGATAAGAACATGCAAACCGATGCATTTACGTTACATGTGTCCTCTTGAGAGAAGAATGGGTCAACTCAAAGGGCTATGTCGGAGTCATTCTCGGCCAGAAAGGAGCATAGTTGAAGGTTACAACGCGGAAGAGGTTATTGAGTTCTATACCGATCACATGAATGGAGTTAATCCTATTGGACTTCCGAAGTCTCGACACGAGGGTAGATTAGAAGGGTTTGGTATAAAGGGATCGATCACGCGAAGGATGGATGAGCGCATGTTAAAAAAAAGTAAATTTTAAAGTCCTTATGAAACTTGAAGATGTGGCCTCTTATGTGAAAGAGCACATTGCTGAGTTGAGAGTGCAAAATCGATCAGATCGTGCTGATTGGGTCATCAATGAACATAATAAGAAATTTGCAAAATAGTTCAAAGACAAACTAAAATTTGAGGGATCGAGTAATCAAACATTGGAATTACTAGCAAAAGGTCTCTCACTGAACGTGATCACCCATCAAGGTTTCAACATGAATGGATTCACATGGTACACCAAGAACCAAGATAAAAAGAGCACGGTGCAGAACAACGGAGTAACAGTAGATGATGTACCAGCTGACGGCGGTAAGGCAATGCCATATTACGGCCGAATTGAGGAAATTTGGGAACTTGATTACATAAGATTCAAAATTCCCTTATTTTTGTGTGAATGTTCAATCAACTTGGTGTCAATGTAGAAAAGGAAACTGAATTCACAATAGTCGAAATGAAAAGAGCGGGTCATCGGGACGACCCTTTCATACTTGCAAATAAACAAGTAAAGCAAGTGTTTTATGTTATTGATCCGTCCGACAAGAAGAAGCATGTGGTTCTTTTGTGTAAAAGACGAATCATCAATGTTGGGAATGTCAAAGAAGAAAACGATCAATATGACGAAGTACCGCCATTTTCCACAAGTATAGAGGCTGATCCATTGGAGAAGAACGACACATCGCATTACTTGCGTTCAGGTACTTTTCAATTACACGCCGCATTACATCTCTTAATTATCTAATCTTTTCTATTTTTTCGATTACTAATATGATTTTTTATTTTGCGTTTAGATCACGACGAAGGAGAGTGGGTCAAACACCGTAAATAAAAAAAATCATAGCCCATTATGAATATTTGTATTAATTGTTGTAATTTTTCTAGGAAATCTTGTAATTTGTTTTATGAATATTTCTATGAATTATTGTAATTTTTATTTTGCAATTAATTTGTATTAATTATTGTAAGTTTTAATTTGAGTAAAATTTGAATTTATATGAATGTTTATTATTTCAGTAACTTAAAATTACATTTTTATTACATTTTTACTAATTTAATATAATAAAAAATTCAACACTGGGGTTCGAACCCCAGACCTCTAGCTTAACATCAACACACTCTAACCACTGCACTCTCGTTTGTTTCGTGATGAAACAAGATCGGCACTCTCATTTAAGCCATCTTTTATTACATTTTTTACTAATTTAATATCAAAAAAAGTTTTCAGCACTGGGGTTCGAACCCCAGATCTCTACCTTAGCATCAACACCCTCTAACCACTGCGCCATAATTTGTTTCTTGATGGAACAACAACTAAAACCCTTTTAAGCAATTAATACCTATTATAGCGGCGTATGGTAAAAAGCCGCTATAACAGATCTATTATAGCGGTGTTTGGTAAAAGCTCGATATAATAGACCTATTATAGTGGCTTCTTCAAAATGGCCGCTATAATAGGTGCACGCCCAAAAACCTATCTCCTCAATCTCGACAGCAACCCCTCTCTCTCTCTTGATCTCTGCCCAAACCCCAACCCCAATTTCACCCAAAAAACCAGCCAAGCCAAGCCCCACCCGAGCCCAACCCCCTCTCTCTCTCGTTGGCTCTCCTCTCGTGCTTGCTGCCTCCTCTCTCTCGCTGCCTCTCCTCTTGTGCTCGTTGCCTCTCGTGCTCAATGCCTCTCTCTACTCCTTCGCTTCCTCTCGTGCTCATGCTCTCTATTAGAAAGTATACCACATTATATTAGTATTTCTAATATTTTAGGTTATAGATGTATCATTGCAATTTTGTTGAGTTAATTGAAAGTATATCGACTTACTTGATGCATGATACCATTTAATTGTGTAATGATACCTTTTAATTGTGTAATGATACCTTTTAACCGTGTGATGATACATTTTAATTGTAATGATTTTGAATTGGTACCAAACTGATATCAAAGCATACCAAACTGAAATAATTAAATTAGAATTGTCGAGTTACGTGTTTAATTGAATTGTCAATTCAAATTAGGATTGCCGAGTTATGTGTTTAATTGTATTAGGATTATCTGATGATACCTTTTAGGGTTTTGGGTTTTGGGTTTTGAATTATTTTCATATAATTGTGATTTCTTCTAATATAATTCTAACATTTCATATTAACAGCCATGTCTTCCGATGGTGCATCAGGCGGAGCTAGCAGCTCTGGCCGAAAGATGAGATCGAGCAAATGCACAAAAAGTTAAAGAGAAAGTAGATAAGCATATCGAGTTCGATGAGAATGATGTAGCCATCGGAGATATGGCCAAAGATTGGACGACTTGGCTCGGCATTTTTGGTAGATCGCACGTGCCACGTGACATCAAACACTGGGAAGAATTCGACAAGAATACGAAGAAGAGTCTTTGGGAAGAGATTAAGGTCAAATCTTATAATCTAAAACCCTAAATCTTGTTGTTTTTAATATTTAATATATTTAATATTCAAACTGATATCCAATTTTGTTGTTTTTTACAGGAGACTTGGAACATTCTAGACGACAGCCAGAAAAGCAAAGTCCTTGCAAAGATGAACGGGCTTTGAAAGGCTTGGAAGGTTAGACTGAGGCAGTAGTACATCTACCGAGAGAATCTATTGACTCCTATGGAAAAGGGAGAACCTATCACCAAGCAGCAGTGGTAGAACTTCATTGCCTACATGCAAAGCGAGGAGTTTCAGGTATGATATTCTTTTATCTCTGATGAAATTTTGTAATTTCAATTGTAACCCGACAAATTATCAATATATTTACTACTATCTTGATTTCTTATTTGTAGGCGCTACGTCAGCGTAATAAACAAAACGTAGACAAAATGGTGCACTACCACACGACTGGTTTGGGTGGTATTAAAAACTCAAGGAAAAATTGGAAACCCACTGATGTTATCAGAATTGGAGATGGCATTTATTTTTAATGTTTATATACTAAAAGCGCAAGGAAAAAATGTAAATGACTAAGTTATGACTAATTAATGTTTCTATATTTTTATTGTGTCAGGAGAGGAGTCGGAAGTGGTCAGCCCCTCCATCGGTGATAGAAGTCTGGCATCCTCCAATCTCATGCCAGACAAGCGGTACTATATTTATTATATTTTCTTCACACTTTTCTCAATTTATTATATTATCTAAATTATAAACTCATTGTTCTATACTATTCTTAATTTGTTTTAATTAATCTTAGGTAGAAAAATCCATAGAAGCCTCTCAAGGGGGGTTTCGAGAGTAGCGACATCATGATGTACTTACTATCGCTCTCGGGACTCAGGAGCATGGAGAGAGGGTGCGAGGCTACCCTAATACGGTAGGCCCCAAGCATGTCTATGGAAAGGGGCCGAGGAGGAAGATTGCGCATGACAGATGCGTCTCTAGGGAAGAGTATGAACAACTGCAGTCCTAATTCATGAGAATGCAGGAATACATGCTCAGATCAGGTAACATGAGTGCGATGCTGCACTTTGCTTCCCAACAGGCCAATATGCCTCCCCCCGGGCCGACGCAGGCTAGCTTTTCTCGTTGGAGAGCCGAGGACATCGAGGTTACCATTTTTCACTCCTTATATCTCTTACTTATACATTATGAAATGTTTTTATATATTATCTGTTATTGTATTGCGTTGAATTAGTAGTATTTGATTAATTCTTGTAATTTTGCTTTTAGGTCGCCACATCGTGCAACTTGTATGATCCGAAGGATGCAGGTAGGACGTTGGTGGCTCATGGGACTGTGCTGCCATATGACCTGAATGCTTCGACCATTCACAACGTGCCTATTCCTCTTGATACAATTAGGGTGACGATAAATACAGGCGTTCCAGGTAATGAATTAAAGTACCATATATAAAGTGTTTTTAATATTTTAGATAATGAATCAACCAAAGTAGTCATTTATTGTAGGTCAAGAACGAGTGAAAGTGACTTATCCAACAGACGATTTGTATGACGTCGGTGACCTAGTCACTTATCCTGTCTGTTGGCCTTCATATTTGGTGGAGTTGTGTCCTCACGAGCAGGTAATGAATCAACTAAACTCTAATTTTATTATGCATTTAATTTGATTTTTGTACTCACATGATTTAGCGCAGGCTCGAGCACTCGAGAAGGAAAGAGAAAAGGCACCAAGTGCAAGCACGGGCAGTCATCAAAGGCCTCACCTTCTTCCGTTGAATGCTTGTCGTTTCTTAACCAATCTAGCTTAAAGCTTTACAATACGGTGCGCATTTAATTTATTCCTTGTAAAATGAATAAACATTTCAATATTGTTGCAATTTCGCAAAATCAGATTTAATAGATGATGTCGCAACCGGAGGAACAAGTTATCTTCACAATTGGCGACAAGTAATTGTTTGACATTGGATGTTTGTAAATCGTTAGATAAATAAATTTTCAATCCATCCGATAAAATAGTAAAAAAATTCAAAAAAAATGTAAATTTTGTTTTCCAAGTCTATATTAATATGGATAATGTTTTCAACGGTCTAGATTGGCCATTTACATTTTCTACCATGGAGCGGTTGGAAGTTTGACGGCTACAGATCTCTCCTCATATATATATATATATATATGAATCCGGCTAACATACTAACGTTAGCAAAATCAAAACCATGCTAACGGATGTTTATCTTGAATTCCAAATAAAATACGGCCGACCCGAACCGTTGAAATTGTTGTCCATAAACCTACGTAGGGACCAAATTTTACATTTTTTTGAATTTTATTACTATTTTATCCGAGGCATTTAAGAATGTGTTCAAATTGTAAATTTTTCTGAATCATTAGATTAATTCATTTTCAATGCCTCGGATAAAATAGTAATAAAATTCAAAAAAAATGTAAAATTTGGTCCCTAGGTAGGTTTATGGACAATAATTTCAACAGTTCGGATCGGCCGTTTTTTATTTGGAATTCAAGATAAACATCCGTTAGCATGGTTTTGATTTTGCTAACATTAGTACGTTAGCTGGATTCATATATACATGAGGAGAGATCCGTAGCTGTCAAACTTCCAACTGCTCCATGGTAGAAAATGTAAATGGTCAATCTAGACCGTTAAAAACATTATCCATATTAATATAGACTTGGAAAACAAAATTTACATTTTTTTTGAATTTTTTTTACTATTTTATCAGATGGATTGAAAATTTATTTATCTAACGATTTACAAACATCCAATTTTCAACCCTTTCGATAAAATAGTAAAAAATTTCCAAAAAATATAAATTTTGGTCTCCAAGTCTACATTAGTATGGAGAATGTTTTCAACGGTCCGAATTGACGATTTACACATATTATGATGGAGTGATTGCGAGCGGCTACGAAATGAATGACGACTACAGATTCCTCCTTTCTCTCTCTCTCTCTCTCTATATATATATATGAGAGGAGAAATTCATAACCACTTAACTTCCAACCGCTCGATGATGTTAAAAAGGAAGAGAAATAAATATTGGACTTATATTTAAGTTAGTGTAGCGTACAATTTTGATTTTGAAACCTAAAAAAATATTTATGAGAAGTGGATAATTTTTCTTTTGACAAGTCAAAAGAGAAAGAATAGTCATTTGAATTTTACGAATAATTAGATATGCAATTTAAATGATAACAATATTAACTACTAGTGTTTTGTTTCTTTTTATTTTATTTCTAAGTAGGGTTTGTGCAAAAACTCGTGATCAATGGCTTGCTCAAGGTCGGCTCGGGAAAGAAATTATTGGCTCATTCAATTTTGGCTCATCTCATATATTTTATGAGCCAAAGTTCAAGTTTGTCTCGAATTATGGTACAATATATAATATATGTACCTATTCTCATAACTAAAATTATTCTAATCAGCTACTACTAAGTACTAACTAGTAGCTAACTACTAAAGTACTGAATCATTCGCCGGTTATTTCTTGTGGGCACAATCCTAAGCATACATCGGACCATGATGATATAATAATATAATAATATAATCATGGTTGTGGAGGCGATATCGATGACATATCAATAGTAGTGTGTCTGTGTGTGTACTATTTTTGCAGTTAGATATTATGATTTTCAAAAAGTAGATTGATAAAGATTGGCGAAGACAACTTAAGTTGGTCCATGTACGTAGTTGACTAGTTTTGGTTGCTTGCTTGTGAGTTGTGACAACTCTTCTTGTTTCATTGTTTGGGTCCCAAAACCAACCGAATCTTATTTGAAATACGCGCGCCGGGACAAAAATGTCTCTTTGCATTGCAACATGCACTGATGCAAAAATCTATATCAACATCGGCTATTTAAATGCTTACGTATCGATTAAATTAAAACTCGTCGTAGATGAGAAAATGCCAGATTGAAAAATCTTCGATTTTCTACATTTTTATTAATATATATCTCACATGAAAAATTTAATAATTTTTGTAGAAAGTTTTTCGCCAGTGTTTTTTACTATTCTACACTTTCTTAGAACTTATTAATATATACCACGTGTATATCTACTTTATGTTAGAAATTTTATTAACATGTTAATAGCCGTTGTAGAACAACAACATTTTAAAAAAATAAATTTGCTCCTTATGTGGCTAGTCTTTTTTAATTACTAGCTCGTCAATATTATTTCACTAATTTTTTTTTGACAAAATAGCAACCTCAAATTGAGGTGCCAGCTTCCATTAAAAAGAAAGCAATATAACAGTCACAAAAATATGAGTTTTGCATATGAGCTGATATGCATGACGCACACATACACGCACGCACGCACTAACGCACACACACCATGGTGTACACACAATAATTAATAAAACATCTAGATCATCATGTCATCCACATTAATCGAACATGATTATGTTAGAATTGGGACTTCAATTCCAATAAATTAAGTTTGGACTACGTGTCATGTATTGTCACCCATATTACGAGGAGTAATATGTGGGAATGCCATAAAGGTGATTAATTCAATATTCAATGCATTATACGTATTTCACTAAGATTTTGGACACGAATGCATATAGAACTAAAGTAAATTGATTATAATTATTAATGGACTGATTATGATCAATTAAACTATATATGGGTGTTAGTGTAAAGTCAGAAATATTTTTTGTGCTAAACTCAATTAATTTTTATCAAAGCCCAAGCAAAACAACACAAACGTAGATCTATTGCGGCCGCAATAAGATTCATTGCAGCTGCAATACAGTAGGGCAAGATTGGCAACAAAATATGTTGTTTTGGCATGTTGCTGCCGCAAAGGATCTCATTGCAACCGCAAGAGACTTGTCAGAAACTTGCCAAGTCTAAAATTGCCAAGTCTACTACGACCGTAATGAGATTCATTGCGACCGCAAGAGACCTGTTGTAAGACATGTTTTGACTACCTAGATTTACCGTTATCTTTCTGATTGGATATTTTAGGTTTTGTACCAAATTTGTGGAAATATTTGCAACAGTAAATATTAGAATTTGGAAGAGAATTGGAGAGAATATAATTTCAAATATTCACAAAAAATTTGGTAATTAATTTGGCATCTTTCCGAGATACACTTCATCCCTATAAAAGGTCCCGGGTTTCCAAGCGTTAGGGGTAATGTTTTTAGCAGAAAAATACTGTTGTTAGGGCACATGTGTTGTGCATAGCTACTGATATACTATTTCATTAAGTGATCATACTCCGTCAAGGCGTTCGTGCTCGTCGGAGAAAAGATAGCAACCTCGAATCACTTGGAAGGACTCGTCAGGAACACACGACATGAAGGCTCTTCCGCGAATCAAGGCACATCTCCATCGTTTGATCAAGTTGAAGAACAGAGACAACAAAGGAGATGGAAAGTTAGTTCACCAAACCGCTTATGCTTATATTTTGATTACAACTACTAGTTAAGGAAAATGTTTAATGGTGATACCCTAATTTGAATTCCACCAACTAAATGTCCAACCAGTGGTATCAGAGCCAACTCTGTTACACATGTTTGAAAATTTGATTTTCTGGATTTATCGAATTTTAATTGTTGCAATTTTTTGTTTGCTTTCTTGAATTTGTGAATAATTGTTTTTGGAGTATTTTTAAAATAAAATTTGAATTTTGTCAAATTTCCTCGCTTTTCATGCGAAATTGAAATTGATATTATTCAAATTTTATATTTATTAATATTTAGAACAATTATTTGAAAAAATAAAGTTAATTTTAAGAAAGAAATGCAACAATTTTAATGATAAATTCGAAAAGGTTATTTCCAGAACAGTTTATTTCCAAAACAGGGCCAATTTTAACTAAAATAAAGTCTATTGCGGTCGCAATGCATTTCATTGCGGCCACAATGAATTTAGGGAAAGTCTCTGTTTTTGGAAATAAAGAAAAACCATCTGATAACTTGATTGCGGCTGTATTGAAGTTCATTGTGGCCGCAAGACACTAGGTTTTGTGCTCTGTTGTGGGTAAAAGCAATTGAACTGACAAGGAAATGAATTCTGGGTTGCTGGTTGCACAAAAATTGAACTGACAGGGTATATTGCGGCAGCAACCCAGTCCATTGCGCCCGCAACAGAGTGAAATTTGTGTTGTTTTCTAGAAATTCCAAAGAACATATTTGAATTGACAAGATGCCTTGCGACTGCAATGAAATTGCTTACGGTCGCAATGATTCTGGAAAATGATACAAACATTGAATTGACAGGTTTATTGTGCCATTTTTTCAGGAATTTAATTTTCTATTAATTAGGAGTAGCTGTAAATTAATTGTAATTTTGGATATATATATAATTATAATTAATTATGCTACAAAATTATTACTATTTTATCTTAATATGAAATTTGGCTAAATATCAATAATTAGTATAAATGCTAATAAAAGCCAAGATAAAATTGCTAAATTTTAGAAGAATTCAATTAAGATTAAAATATGGTATTGACAAATATTTAGTAATTTTCTAAAGTTCTAGTAAATAATAAATATGTTTAAAAGTCTATATTTTGTAAAATGAGTATGGCTAATGTAAAAACATTTGCACTTCGGCCGAAGTGCAAACGTTTTCACATTAGCCATACTATATATATATATATATAAATTTATATATAGAACTGGGCTATGGTGCTTGATCAAGCAGCAAAGGTGCGAGCTTGATCATTAAATCTTATATACCAACGGTTAAAATTTCGATTTATCATGTTCGATAATTTCTTTATATTAAAATCTTATGAGATATAAAAAAAATTTACTTTTAAAAAGTTTAAATACATATTTTGGATTTTTCAAAATAAATGGGTGGCTGAATCGCCTTGGAAAATTATTCATGACTAAACTTGTATATGGTGGGTCCCACATCTATTCTTCATTTTGTTGCTATTTTTAAAATGTCTGACAACAAATAAACGTGTATTGAATCTTGGAATCATATCTGTTGTTCTTCTGGGATAAAATGATTCTGTTATTCTCTGATTTGATCGTTTATTTTTAATCTAACGGATAAAATATATAATACATGAGTTCCGTGCAGTCCATCTGAATCGTTCATTTATCTGCGTTGAAATCTGACAGTCGGATCAGAAAATAAGAATCCTGTTGTCCCCATGAATAACAGCAGATACGGACTTATTGAACCTTACGGTTTCATTAAATTCAATAAATACATCTTCACAACTTAATTCAATAAATATTGCATCTTACGATTTTAAAGCCTGAACGCAGGCGCGTTGAAAATGCGTTTAGACGTCATGTTTTATGCGTTCAGAGCGTTCTCAAATATGATATGATTCGTGAATGCTTGCGTTTATATTGAATTGTGAACAGTGCATTCAGAAAATAGACATACTACTGAAATTTTTTTTTTTGAAATCGGGCATATAATTGTTATTTTTTTTAAGAATACACAAAAAATCCAATAATTTATCCCTTACTACTGCAGAATTTTTTGTTGGTAATTACAAAAATAATACATATAAAAGTAGCTAAGAGTATGAAGTTTTTAGATGAAATGGCCAGACCGATAGATTGTCTACCGTGTAGCAAATTTTTTTGTGCTGCACGGTAGAGAAGAGAAGAGATTTTTTTCAAAAAAAAAAATTGATATGCGGATATCTCTTTACCGTGTGGAAGAGAATAGATTTTTTTGAATTTTTTTCATGTTAGACCACGTCTAAAACATATTTATTGTAATGACCATAAACAACAAAAATTCTGACAATTTAGTTATAATTTTGTCTTTTTATTTTCGGTACTGCAGCTACTGCAGTACACATTCATTTCTATTTTTGTATTATCAATCTAAATCAGTCTAATTTTTAAAAAAACTTGGTCAATAAATGTCGAACTTTTTTTCTAGTTATGGTCGTTACTATAAATATGTTTTAAGACATGATCATATATGCAAAAAAAATGTCTTCTCTTCCACACGATAAAGAGATATCCGTGTATGAATTTTTTTTTTAAAAAAATGTGGCAGGGTGGAAAGTGTACTGTGCGGCACACAAAAATTGATGCACTATAGACAATTTACCGGTATGACTATTTGATCTAAAAAAAAATTGTGTACTAGTGCTTTACCCTACTAGCTATGAAGGTAGCTCTATGATCGAGGGATATAGGTTGGGTCGTCGTAGCGATGGCATTGGTTCCCTCCAGGCTCCAGCTAGTGACACCTTTGTGTTTGAATTGGAACCGAGTAACATTTCATCTACATGACTACATATAACATATGATATTGATTCCCTCCAGGCTCCAGATATTTATCCAAGAAACAAATGATTTCCACCAGGAATCTCGGGTGCATCAATCATCATCGACTTGTTGACCAAATGTACATCCAATTGCAAATTGCAATCGGATATTGGGTCGGGGTTGTATGTTTTTTACAAGTATTCGGCCGACGCATTAAGATTTTGGGTCATATATTCGTAAAAAAATATTTATGAGAAGTGGATAATTTTTCTTTTGACAAGTCAAAAGAGAAAGAATAGTCATTTGAATTTTACGAATAATTAGATATGCAATTTAAATGATAACAATATTAACTACTAGTGTTTTGTTTCTTTTTATTTTATTTCTAAGTAGGATTTGTGCAAAAACTCGTGATCAATGGCTTGCTCAAGGTCGGCTCGGGAAAGAAATTATTGGCTCATTCAATTTCGGCTCAGCTCATATATTTTATGAGCCAAAGTTCAAGTTTGTCTCGAATTATGGTACAATATATAATATATGTACCTATTCTCATAACTAAAATTATTCTAATCAGCTACTACTAAGTACTAACTAGTAGCTAACTACTAAAGTACTGAATCATTCGCCGGTTATTTCTTGTGGGCACAATCCTAAGCATACATCGGACCATGATGATATAAAATAATATAATAATATAATCATGGTTGTGGAGGCGATATCGATGACATATCAATAGTAGTGTCTGTGTGTGTACTATTTTTGCAGTTAGATATTATAATTTTCAAAAAGTAGATTGATAAAGATTGGCGAAGACAACTTAAGTGGTCCATGTACGTAGTTGACTAGTTTTGGTTGCTTGCTTGTGAGTTGTGACAACTCTTCTTGTTTCATTGTTTGGTCCCAAAACCAACCGAATCTTATTTGAAATACGCGCGCCGGGACAAAAATGTCTCTTTGCATTGCAACATGCACTGATGCAAAAATCTATATCAACATCGGCTATTTAAATGCTCACGTATCGATTAAATTAAAACTCGTCGTAGATGAGAAAATGCCAGATTGAAAAATCTTCGATTTTCTACATTTTTATTAATATATATCTCACATGAAAAATTTAATAATTTTTGTAGAAAGTTTTTCGCCAGTGTTTTTTACTATTCTACACTTTCTTAGAACTTATTAATATATACCATGTGTATATCTACTTTATGTTAGAAATTTTATTAACATGTTAATAGCCGTTGTAGAACAACAACATTTTAGAAAAAAAAATTTGCTCCTTATGTGGCTAGTCTTTTTTAATTACTAGCTCGTCAATATTATTTCACTAATTTTTTTTTTTGACAAAATAGCAACCTCAAATTGAGGTGCCAGCTTCCATTAAAAAGAAAGCAATATAACAGTCACAAAAATATGAGTTTTGCATATGAGCTGATATGCATGACGCACACATACACGCACGCACGCACTGACGCACACACACCATTGTGTATACACAATAATTAATAAAACATCTAGATCATCATGTCATCCACATTAATCGAACATGATTATGTTAGAATTGAGACTTCAATTCCAATAAATTAAGTTTGGACTACGTGTCATGTATTGTCACCCATATTACGAGGAGTAATATGTGGGAATGCCATAAAGGTGATTAATTCAATATTCAATGCATTATACGTATTTCACTAAGATTTTGGACACGAATGCATATAGAACTAAAGTAAATTGATTATAATTATTAATGGACTGATTATGATCAATTAAACTATATATGGGTGTTAGTGTAAAGTC
>CAXKVX010003469.1:0-27723 GCA_964058865.1 Eleocharis quinqueflora | reverse complement strand
ACTCTATGTGCTTCATGTCCGAGTACTTAATTTATGAGTGATTCTGATCAGAGTACTTCATTTATGGGTGGTAACCATTATATAAAACACAACAATGAATCTTATCCTAGTAAGAGAAGTGTTTCATATCCGTGTACTTCATTTAAGGGTGGTAACCATTTATGAAAACATCACGAAGCATCTCATCTCATTACTATCAGTGTTTGGCTTCGAATTACTTTATTTTTGGGTGGTAACGTTTCAAGAAAACTCCACAAAGCCTCATAGCCTACTAAGAGAAGTGTTTCTTATCTTAGTATATTTATGGGTGGTAAACATTAAAGAAAATATCACAAAGCATTTTATCCTACTATGAGTAGTGTTTCTGATTAGTGTACTTCATTTAACGGTGGTAACCTTTCAAGAAAACTCCACGAAGCATCATATCTTACTACGAGACGAGTTTGTTCTCGAGTACTTCATTTAAGTGTTGTAACCATTGAATAAAACAACACGAAGAAGCGTAGAATAGCACTCTATGTGCTTCATGTCCGAGTACTTAATTTATGAGTGATTCTGATCAGAGTACTTCATTTATGGGTGGTAACCCTTATTTAAAATACCACAATGCATCTTATCCTAGTAAGAGAAGTGTTTGATATCCGTGTACTTCATTTAAGGGTGGTAACCATTTATGAAAACATCACAAAGCATCTCATCTCAATTAGTGTTTGGCATCGAATTACTTTATTTTTGGGTGGTAACGTTTCAAGAAAACTCCACAAAGCCTCATAGCCTACTAAGAGAAGTGTTTCTTATCTTAGTATATTTATGGGTGGTAAACATTAAAGAAAATACCACAAAGCATCTTATCCTACTATGAGTAGTGTTTCTGATTAGTGTACTTCATTTAACGGTGGTAACCTTTCAAGAAAACTCCACGAAGCATCATATCTTACTACGAGACGAGTTTGTTCTCGAGTACTTCATTTAAGTATTGTAACCATTGAATAAAACACCACAAAGAAGCGTAGAATAGCACTCTATGTGCTTCATGTCCGAGTACTTAATTTATGAGTGATTCTGATCAGAGTACTTCATTTATGGGTGGTAACCCTTATTTAAAATATCACAATGCATCTTATTCTAGTAAGAGAAGTGTTTGATATCCGTGTACTTCATTTAAGGGTGGTAACCATTTATGAAAACATCACAAAGCATCTCATCTCAATTAGTGTTTGGCATCGAATTACTTTATTTTTGGGTGGTAACGTTTCAAGAAAACTCCACAAAGCCTCATAGCCTACTAAGAGAAGTGTTTCTTATCTTAGTATATTTATGGGTGGTAAACAATAAAGAAAATACCACAAAGCATCTTATCCTACTATGAGTAGTGTTTCTGATTAGTGTACTTCATTTAAGGGTAGTAACCTTTAAAGAAAACTCCACGAAGCATCATATCTTACTACGAGACGAGTGTCTTCTCGAGTACTTCATTTAAGTGTTGTAACCATTCACTAAACCACCACCAAGAAGCGTAGAGTAGCACTCTATGTGCTTCATGTCCGAGTACTTAATTTATGAGTGTTTCTGATTAGAGTACTACATTTATGGATGGTAACCATTAATGAAAACACCACAAACCATCGTATCCTACTACGAGAAGTGTTTCAGATCCAATATCTTCATTTATGGGTGGTAACCCTTTAGGAAAACCCACAAATCATCTTGTGCTTCTGTAAGAAGTGTTTCTAATCAGAATACTTCATTTTTGAGTGGTAACCAATAAAGAAAACACCACAAAACATCTTCTCCTATAATGAGAAGTGTTTCAGAATGCATTATTCTGTTTATGGGTGGTAACGTTTCAAGAAGACCCCACAAAACATCATAGCATACTACGAAAAGTGTTTGTTCTCTGAATTCTTCAATTAAGGGTGGTAACATTTCACAATAACACCATAAATGATCATAGATTACCACTTTAGGTGCTTCATATTCGAGTACTTCTTTTAGGGTGGTAACCATTAAAAAAAAGCAGCACAAAGCATCTTATCTTATTACGATAAGTGTTTGAGATCGGATTACTTCATTTTTGGGTGGTAACGTTTCAAGAAACACCACAAGGCATCTTATCTATGAGAAGTTTCTGATCGAAGTACTTTATTTATGGGTGGTAACCATTAAAGAAAACACCACAAAGCATCTTATCCTACCACGAGAAGTGTTTCATAATGAATTACTTCATTTATGGGTGGTAACCTTTCGATAAAACTTCACATAGCATCATATTTTACAACGATAAGAGTTTCTTCTTCGAGAACATCATTTAAGTGTTGTAAGCATTCACTAAAACATCACGAAGAATCATAGAATTTTATGTGTTTCATGACCGAGTACTTATTTTATGAGTGATTCTGATCATAGTACTTCATTTATGGGTCGTATCCATGAAAGAAAACATCACAAAGCATCCTATCCTACTACGAGAAGTATTTCAGATTCGAGTACTGTAACCATTAAAGCAAACTCCACCAAGCAACTTATCCTACTGTGAGAAGTGTTTCTGATCATAGTACTCCATTTGTGAGTGGTAACATTTCAAGAAAACTTCACAAAGCATAATATCTTACTACGAGAAGAGTTTGTTCTCCGAGTACTTAATTTAAGAGTGATTCTGATCAGAGTACTTCCTTTATGGGTGCTAACCATTAAAGAAAACACCACAATACATCTTATCGTACTACGAGAAGTGTCTCAGATTCCATATCTTCATTATGGGTGGTAATCCTTCAGGAAAACACCATAATGCATCTTATGCTTTTATGAAAAGTGTTTCTTATCAGAATACTTCATTTTTTAGCGATAACCATTAGGGAAAACACCACAAAGCATCTTATCCTACAACGAGAAGTGTTTCAGAATGCATTACTTTGTTAATGGGTGGTATCGTTTCAATAAAACCCCACAAAGTATCATAGAATACTACGAGACGAGTTTCTTCTCGAGTACTTCATTTAAGTGTTGTAACCATTGAATAAAACACCACGAAGAAGCGTAGAATACCACTCTGTGTGCTTCATGTCCGAGTACTTAATTTATGAGTGATTCTGATCAGAGTACTTCATTTATGGGTGGTAACCATTATATAAAACACAACAATGAATATTATCCTAGTAAGAGAAGTGTTTCATATCCGTGTACTTCATTTAAGGGTGGTAACCATTTATGAAAACATCACGAAGCATCTCATCTCATTACTATCAGTGTTTGGCTTCGAATTACTTTATTTTTGGGTGGTAACGTTTCAAGAAAACTCCACAAAGCCTCATAGCCTACTAAGAGAAGTGTTTCTTATCTTAGTATATTTATGGGTGGTAAACATTAAAGAAAATATCACAAAGCATTTTATCCTACTATGAGTAGTGTTTCTGATTAGTGTACTTCATTTAACGGTGGTAACCTTTCAAGAAAACTCCACGAAGCATCATATCTTACTACGAGACGAGTTTGTTCTCGAGTACTTCATTTAAGTGTTGTAACCATGGAATAAAACAACACGAAGAAGCGTAGAATAGCACTCTATGTGCTTCATGTCCGAGTACTTAATTTATGAGTGATTCTGATCAGAGTACTTCATTTATGGGTGGTAACCCTTATTTAAAATACCACAATGCATCTTATCCTAGTAAGAGAAGTGTTTGATATCCGTGTACTTCATTTAAGGGTGGTAACCATTTATGAAAACATCACAAAGCATCTCATCTCAATTAGTGTTTGGCATCGAATTACTTTATTTTTGGGTGGTAACGTTTCAAGAAAACTCCACAAAGCCTCATAGCCTACTAAGAGAAGTGTTTCTTATCTTAGTATATTTATGGGTGGTAAACATTAAAGAAAATACCACAAAGCATCTTATCCTACTATGAGTAGTGTTTCTGATTAGTGTACTTCATTTAACGGTGGTAACCTTTCAAGAAAACTCCACGAAGCATCATATCTTACTACGAGACGAGTTTGTTCTCGAGTACTTCATTTAAGTATTGTAACCATTGAATAAAACACCACAAAGAAGCGTAGAATAGCACTCTATGTGCTTCATGTCCGAGTACTTAATTTATGAGTGATTCTGATCAGAGTACTTCATTTATGGGTGGTAACCCTTATTTAAAATATCACAATGCATCTTATTCTAGTAAGAGAAGTGTTTGATATCCGTGTACTTCATTTAAGGGTGGTAACCATTTATGAAAACATCACAAAGCATCTCATCTCAATTAGTGTTTGGCATCGAATTACTTTATTTTTGGGTGGTAACGTTTCAAGAAAACTCCACAAAGCCTCATAGCCTACTAAGAGAAGTGTTTCTTATCTTAGTATATTTATGGGTGGTAAACAATAAAGAAAATACCACAAAGCATCTTATCCTACTATGAGTAGTGTTTCTGATTAGTGTACTTCATTTAAGGGTAGTAACCTTTAAAGAAAACTCCACGAAGCATCATATCTTACTACGAGACGAGTGTCTTCTCGAGTACTTCATTTAAGTGTTGTAACCATTCACTAAACCACCACCAAGAAGCGTAGAGTAGCACTCTATGTGCTTCATGTCCGAGTACTTAATTTATGAGTGTTTCTGATTAGAGTACTACATTTATGGATGGTAACCATTAATGAAAACACCACAAACCATCGTATCCTACTACGAGAAGTGTTTCAGATCCAATATCTTCATTTATTGGTGGTAACCCTTTAGGAAAACCCACAAATCATCTTGTGCTTCTGTAAGAAGTGTTTCTAATCAGAATACTTCATTTTTGAGTGGTAACCAATAAAGAAAACACCACAAAACATCTTCTCCTATAATGAGAAGTGTTTCAGAATGCATTATTCTGTTTATGGGTGGTAACGTTTCAAGAAGACCCCACAAAGCATCATAGCATACTACGAAAAGTGTTTGTTCTCTGAATTCTTCAATTAAGGGTGGTAACATTTCACAATAACACCATAAATGATCATAGATTACCACTTTAGGTGCTTCATATTCGAGTACTTCTTTTAGGGTGGTAACCATTAAAAAAAAGCAGCACAAAGCATCTTATCTTATTACGATAAGTGTTTGAGATCGGATTACTTCATTTTTGGGTGGTAACGTTTCAAGAAACACCACAAGGCATCTTATCTATGAGAAGTTTCTGATCGAAGTACTTTATTTATGGGTGGTAACCATTAAAGAAAACACCACAAAGCATCTTATCCTACCACGAGAAGTGTTTCATAATGAATTACTTCATTTATGGGTGGTAACCTTTCGATAAAACTTCACATAGCATCATATTTTACAACGATAAGAGTTTCTTCTTCGAGAACATCATTTAAGTGTTGTAAGCATTCACTAAAACATCACGAAGAATCATAGAATTTTATGTGTTTCATGACCGAGTACTTATTTTATGAGTGATTCTGATCATAGTACTTCATTTATGGGTCGTATCCATGAAAGAAAACATCACAAAGCATCCTATCCTACTACGAGAAGTATTTCAGATTCGAGTACTGTAACCATTAAAGCAAACTCCACCAAGCAACTTATCCTACTGTGAGAAGTGTTTCTGATCATAGTACTCCATTTGTGAGTGGTAACATTTCAAGAAAACTTCACAAAGCATAATATCTTACTACGAGAAGAGTTTGTTCTCCGAGTACTTAATTTAAGAGTGATTCTGATCAGAGTACTTCCTTTATGGGTGCTAACCATTAAAGAAAACACCACAATACATCTTATCGTACTACGAGAAGTGTCTCAGATTCCATATCTTCATTATGGGTGGTAATCCTTCAGGAAAACACCATAATGCATCTTATGCTTTTATGAAAAGTTTTTCTTATAAGAATACTTCATTTTTTAGCGATAACCATTAGGGAAAACACCACAAAGCATCTTATCCTACAACGAGAAGTGTTTCAGAATGCATTACTTTGTTAATGGGTGGTATCGTTTCAATAAAACCCCACAAAGTATCATAGAATACTACGAGACGAGTTTCTTCTCGAGTACTTCATTTAAGTTTTGTAACCATTGAATAAAACACCACGAAGAAGCGTAGAATACCACTATGTGTGCTTCATGTCCGAGTACTTAATTTATGAGTGATTCTGATCAGAGTACTTCATTTATGGGTGGTAACCATTATTTAAAACAAAACAATGCATCTTATCCTAGTAAGAGAAGTGTTTTGTATCCGTGTACTTCATTTAAGGGTGGTAACCATTTATGAAAACATCACAAAGCATCTCATCTCATTACTATCAATGTTTGGCATCGAATTACTTTATTTTTGGGTGGTAACGTTTCAAGAAAACTCCACAAAGCCTCATAGCCTACTAAGAGAAGTGTTTCTTATCTTAGTATATTTATGGGTGGTAAACATTAAAGAAAATACCACAAAGCATCTTATCCTACTATGAGTAGTGTTTCTGATTAGTGTACTTCATTTAACGGTGGTAACCTTTCAAGAAAACTCCACGAAGCATCATATCTTACTACGAGACGAGTTTGTTCTCGAGTACTTCATTTAAGTGTTGTAACCATTCATCACAACAACACGAAAAAGCATATAATATAACTGTATGTGCTTCATGTCCGAGTACTTAATTTATGAGTGATTCTGATCAGAGTACTTCATTTATGGGTGCTAACCATTAAAGAAAACACCACAAAACATCTTATCTTACTACGAGAAGTGTCTCAGATTCCATATCTTCATTTATGCGTGGTAATCCTTCAGGAAAACACCACAATGCATCTTATGCTTTTATGAGAAGTGTTTCTTATCAGAATACTTCATTTATTAGCGGTAACCATTAGGGAAAACACCACAAAGAATCTTATCCTACTACGAGAAGTGTTTCAGAATGCATTACTTTGTTAATGGGTGGTATCGTTTCAAGAAAACCCCACAAAGTATCATAGAATACTACGAGACGAGTTTCTTCTCGAGTACTTCATTTAAGTGTTGTAACCATTGAATAAAACACCACGAAGAACTGTAGAATACCACTCTATGTGCTTCATGTCCGAGTACTTAATTTATGAGTGATTCTGATCAGAGTACTTCATTTATGGGTGGTAACCCTTATTTAAAATATCACAATGCATCTTATTCTAGTAAGAGAAGTGTTTGATATCCGTGTACTTCATTTAAGGGTGGTAACCATTTATGAAAACATCACAAAGCATCTCATCTCAATTAGTGTTTGGCATCGAATTACTTTATTTTTGGGTGGTAACGTTTCAAGAAAACTCCACAAAGCCTCATAGCCTACTAAGAGAAGTGTTTCTTATCTTAGTATATTTATGGGTGGTAAACAATAAAGAAAATACCACAAAGCATCTTATCCTACTATGAGTAGTGTTTCTGATTAGTGTACTTCATTTAAGGGTAGTAACCTTTAAAGAAAACTCCACGAAGCATCATATCTTACTACGAGACGAGTGTCTTCTCGAGTACTTCATTTAAGTGTTGTAACCATTCACTAAACCACCACCAAGAAGCGTAGAGTAGCACTCTATGTGCTTCATGTCCGAGTACTTAATTTATGAGTGTTTCTGATTAGAGTACTACATTTATGGATGGTAACCATTAATGAAAACACCACAAACCATCGTATCCTACTACGAGAAGTGTTTCAGATCCAATATCTTCATTTATGGGTGGTAACCCTTTAGGAAAACCCACAAATCATCTTGTGCTTCTGTAAGAAGTGTTTCTAATCAGAATACTTCATTTTTGAGTGGTAACCAATAAAGAAAACACCACAAAACATCTTCTCCTATAATGAGAAGTGTTTCAGAATGCATTATTTTGTTTATGGGTGGTAACGTTTCAAGAAGACCCCACAAAACATCATAGCATACTACGAAAAGTGTTTGTTCTCTGAATTCTTCAATTAAGGGTGGTAACATTTCACAATAACACCATAAATGATCATAGATTACCACTTTAGGTGCTTCATATTCGAGTACTTCTTTTAGGGTGGTAACCATTAAAAAAAAGCAGCACAAAGCATCTTATCTTATTACGATAAGTGTTTGAGATCGGATTACTTCATTTTTGGGTGGTAACGTTTCAAGAAACACCACAAGGCATCTTATCTATGAGAAGTTTCTGATCGAAGTACTTTATTTATGGGTGGTAACCATTAAAGAAAACACCACAAAGCATCTTATCCTACCACGAGAAGTGTTTCATAATGAATTACTTCATTTATGGGTGGTAACCTTTCGATAAAACTTCACATAGCATCATATTTTACAACGAGAAGAGTTTCTTCTTCGAGAACATCATTTAAGTGTTGTAAGCATTCACTAAAACATCACGAAGAATCATAGAATTTTATGTGTTTCATGACCGAGTACTTATTTTATGAGTGATTCTGATCATAGTACTTCATTTATGGGTCGTATCCATGAAAGAAAACATCACAAAGCATCCTATCCTACTACGAGAAGTATTTCAGATTCGAGTACTGTAACCATTAAAGCAAACTCCACCAAGCAACTTATCCTACTGTGAGAAGTGTTTCTGATCATAGTACTCCATTTGTGAGTGGTAACATTTCAAGAAAACTTCACAAAGCATAATATCTTACTACGAGAAGAGTTTGTTCTCCGAGTACTTAATTTAAGAGTGATTCTGATCAGAGTACTTCCTTTATGGGTGCTAACCATTAAAGAAAACACCACAATACATCTTATCGTACTACGAGAAGTGTCTCAGATTCCATATCTTCATTATGGGTGGTAATCCTTCAGGAAAACACCATAATGCATCTTATGCTTTTATGAAAAGTGTTTCTTATCAGAATACTTCATTTTTTAGCGATAACCATTAGGGAAAACACCACAAAGCATCTTATCCTACAACGAGAAGTGTTTCAGAATGCATTACTTTGTTAATGGGTGGTATCGTTTCAATAAAACCCCACAAAGTATCATAGAATACTACGAGACGAGTTTCTTCTCGAGTACTTCATTTAAGTGTTGTAACCATTGAATAAAACACCACGAAGAAGCGTAGAATACCACTCTGTGTGCTTCATGTCCGAGTACTTAATTTATGAGTGATTCTGATCAGAGTACTTCATTTATGGGTGGTAACCATTATATAAAACACAACAATGAATATTATCCTAGTAAGAGAAGTGTTTCATATCCGTGTACTTCATTTAAGGGTGGTAACCATTTATGAAAACATCACGAAGCATCTCATCTCATTACTATCAGTGTTTGGCTTCGAATTACTTTATTTTTGGGTGGTAACGTTTCAAGAAAACTCCACAAAGCCTCATAGCCTACTAAGAGAAGTGTTTCTTATCTTAGTATATTTATGGGTGGTAAACATTAAAGAAAATATCACAAAGCATTTTATCCTACTATGAGTAGTGTTTCTGATTAGTGTACTTCATTTAACGGTGGTAACCTTTCAAGAAAACTCCACGAAGCATCATATCTTACTACGAGACGAGTTTGTTCTCGAGTACTTCATTTAAGTGTTGTAACCATGGAATAAAACAACACGAAGAAGCGTAGAATAGCACTCTATGTGCTTCATGTCCGAGTACTTAATTTATGAGTGATTCTGATCAGAGTACTTCATTTATGGGTGGTAACCCTTATTTAAAATACCACAATGCATCTTATCCTAGTAAGAGAAGTGTTTGATATCCGTGTACTTCATTTAAGGGTGGTAACCATTTATGAAAACATCACAAAGCATCTCATCTCAATTAGTGTTTGGCATCGAATTACTTTATTTTTGGGTGGTAACGTTTCAAGAAAACTCCACAAAGCCTCATAGCCTACTAAGAGAAGTGTTTCTTATCTTAGTATATTTATGGGTGGTAAACATTAAAGAAAATACCACAAAGCATCTTATCCTACTATGAGTAGTGTTTCTGATTAGTGTACTTCATTTAACGGTGGTAACCTTTCAAGAAAACTCCACGAAGCATCATATCTTACTACGAGACGAGTTTGTTCTCGAGTACTTCATTTAAGTATTGTAACCATTGAATAAAACACCACAAAGAAGCGTAGAATAGCACTCTATGTGCTTCATGTCCGAGTACTTAATTTATGAGTGATTCTGATCAGAGTACTTCATTTATGGGTGGTAACCCTTATTTAAAATATCACAATGCATCTTATTCTAGTAAGAGAAGTGTTTGATATCCGTGTACTTCATTTAAGGGTGGTAACCATTTATGAAAACATCACAAAGCATCTCATCTCAATTAGTGTTTGGCATCGAATTACTTTATTTTTGGGTGGTAACGTTTCAAGAAAACTCCACAAAGCCTCATAGCCTACTAAGAGAAGTGTTTCTTATCTTAGTATATTTATGGGTGGTAAACAATAAAGAAAATACCACAAAGCATCTTATCCTACTATGAGTAGTGTTTCTGATTAGTGTACTTCATTTAAGGGTAGTAACCTTTAAAGAAAACTCCACGAAGCATCATATCTTACTACGAGACGAGTGTCTTCTCGAGTACTTCATTTAAGTGTTGTAACCATTCACTAAACCACCACCAAGAAGCGTAGAGTAGCACTCTATGTGCTTCATGTCCGAGTACTTAATTTATGAGTGTTTCTGATTAGAGTACTACATTTATGGATGGTAACCATTAATGAAAACACCACAAACCATCGTATCCTACTACGAGAAGTGTTTCAGATCCAATATCTTCATTTATTGGTGGTAACCCTTTAGGAAAACCCACAAATCATCTTGTGCTTCTGTAAGAAGTGTTTCTAATCAGAATACTTCATTTTTGAGTGGTAACCAATAAAGAAAACACCACAAAACATCTTCTCCTATAATGAGAAGTGTTTCAGAATGCATTATTCTGTTTATGGGTGGTAACGTTTCAAGAAGACCCCACAAAGCATCATAGCATACTACGAAAAGTGTTTGTTCTCTGAATTCTTCAATTAAGGGTGGTAACATTTCACAATAACACCATAAATGATCATAGATTACCACTTTAGGTGCTTCATATTCGAGTACTTCTTTTAGGGTGGTAACCATTAAAAAAAAGCAGCACAAAGCATCTTATCTTATTACGATAAGTGTTTGAGATCGGATTACTTCATTTTTGGGTGGTAACGTTTCAAGAAACACCACAAGGCATCTTATCTATGAGAAGTTTCTGATCGAAGTACTTTATTTATGGGTGGTAACCATTAAAGAAAACACCACAAAGCATCTTATCCTACCACGAGAAGTGTTTCATAATGAATTACTTCATTTATGGGTGGTAACCTTTCGATAAAACTTCACATAGCATCATATTTTACAACGAGAAGAGTTTCTTCTTCGAGAACATCATTTAAGTGTTGTAAGCATTCACTAAAACATCACGAAGAATCATAGAATTTTATGTGTTTCATGACCGAGTACTTATTTTATGAGTGATTCTGATCATAGTACTTCATTTATGGGTCGTATCCATGAAAGAAAACATCACAAAGCATCCTATCCTACTACGAGAAGTATTTCAGATTCGAGTACTGTAACCATTAAAGCAAACTCCACCAAGCAACTTATCCTACTGTGAGAAGTGTTTCTGATCATAGTACTCCATTTGTGAGTGGTAACATTTCAAGAAAACTTCACAAAGCATAATATCTTACTACGAGAAGAGTTTGTTCTCCGAGTACTTAATTTAAGAGTGATTCTGATCAGAGTACTTCCTTTATGGGTGCTAACCATTAAAGAAAACACCACAATACATCTTATCGTACTACGAGAAGTGTCTCAGATTCCATATCTTCATTATGGGTGGTAATCCTTCAGGAAAACACCATAATGCATCTTATGCTTTTATGAAAAGTTTTTCTTATAAGAATACTTCATTTTTTAGCGATAACCATTAGGGAAAACACCACAAAGCATCTTATCCTACAACGAGAAGTGTTTCAGAATGCATTACTTTGTTAATGGGTGGTATCGTTTCAATAAAACCCCACAAAGTATCATAGAATACTACGAGACGAGTTTCTTCTCGAGTACTTCATTTAAGTTTTGTAACCATTGAATAAAACACCACGAAGAAGCGTAGAATACCACTATGTGTGCTTCATGTCCGAGTACTTAATTTATGAGTGATTCTGATCAGAGTACTTCATTTATGGGTGGTAACCATTATTTAAAACAAAACAATGCATCTTATCCTAGTAAGAGAAGTGTTTTGTATCCGTGTACTTCATTTAAGGGTGGTAACCATTTATGAAAACATCACAAAGCATCTCATCTCATTACTATCAATGTTTGGCATCGAATTACTTTATTTTTGGGTGGTAACGTTTCAAGAAAACTCCACAAAGCCTCATAGCCTACTAAGAGAAGTGTTTCTTATCTTAGTATATTTATGGGTGGTAAACATTAAAGAAAATACCACAAAGCATCTTATCCTACTATGAGTAGTGTTTCTGATTAGTGTACTTCATTTAACGGTGGTAACCTTTCAAGAAAACTCCACGAAGCATCATATCTTACTACGAGACGAGTTTGTTCTCGAGTACTTCATTTAAGTGTTGTAACCATTCATCACAACAACACGAAAAAGCATATAATATAACTGTATGTGCTTCATGTCCGAGTACTTAATTTATGAGTGATTCTGATCAGAGTACTTCATTTATGGGTGCTAACCATTAAAGAAAACACCACAAAACATCTTATCTTACTACGAGAAGTGTCTCAGATTCCATATCTTCATTTATGCGTGGTAATCCTTCAGGAAAACACCACAATGCATCTTATGCTTTTATGAGAAGTGTTTCTTATCAGAATACTTCATTTATTAGCGGTAACCATTAGGGAAAACACCACAAAGAATCTTATCCTACTACGAGAAGTGTTTCAGAATGCATTACTTTGTTAATGGGTGGTATCGTTTCAAGAAAACCCCACAAAGTATCATAGAATACTACGAGACGAGTTTCTTCTCGAGTACTTCATTTAAGTGTTGTAACCATTGAATAAAACACCACGAAGAACTGTAGAATACCACTCTATGTGCTTCATGTCCGAGTACTTAATTTATGAGTGATTCTGATCAGAGTACTTCATTTATGGGTGGTAACCATTATTTAAAACAAAACAATGCATCTTATCCTAGTAAGAGAAGTGTTTCGTATCCGTGTACTTCATTTAAGGGTGGTAACCATTTATGAAAACATCACAAATCATCTCATCTCATTACTATCAATGTTTGGCATCGAATTACTTTATTTTTGGGTGGTAACGTTTCAATAAAACTCCACAAAGCCTCATAGCCTACTAAGAGAAGTGTTTCTTATCTTAGTATATTTATGGGTGGTAAACATTAAAGAAAATACCACAAAGCATCTTATCCTACTATGAGTAGTGTTTCTGATTAGTGTATTTCATTTAACGGTGGTAACCTTTCAAGAAAACTCCACGAAGCATCATATCTTACTACGAGACGAGTTTGTTCTCGAGTACTTCATTTAAGTGTTGTAACCATTCATCAAAACAACACGAAGAAGCATATTATATAACTGTATGTGCTTCATGTCCGAGTACTTAATTTATGAGTGATTCTGATCAGAGTACTTCATTTATGGGTGCTAACCATTAAAGAAAACACCACAAAACATCTTATCATAGTACGAGAAGTGTCTCAGATTCCATATCTTCATTTATGCGTGGTAATCCTTCAGGAAAACACCACAATGCATCTTATGCTTTTATGAGAAGTGTTTCTTATCAGAATACTTCATTTATTAGCGGTAACCATTAGGGAAAACACCACAAAGCATCTTATCCTACAACGAGAAGTGTTTCAGAATGCATTACTTTGTTAATGGGTGGTATCGTTTCAAGAAAACCCCACAAAGTATCATAGAATACTACGAGACGAGTTTCTTCTCGAGTACTTCATTTAAGTGTTGTAACCATTGAATAAAACACCACGAAGAAGTGTAGAATACCACTCTATGTTCTTCATGTCCGAGTACTTAATTTATGAGTGATTCTGATCAGAGTACTTCATTTATGGGTGGTAACCATTATATAAAACACAACAATGAATCTTATCCTAGTAAGAGAAGTGTTTCATATCCGTGTACTTCATTTAAGGGTGGTAACATTTATGAAAACATCACGTAGCATCTCATCTCATTACTATCAGTGTTTGGCTTCGAATTACTTTATTTTTGGGTGGTAACGTTTCAAGAAAACTCCACAAAGCCTTATAGCCTACTAAGAGAAGTGTTTCTTATCTTAGTATATTTATGGGTGGTAAACATTAAAGAAAATACCACAAAGCATCTTATCCTACTATGAGTAGTGTTTCTGATTAGTGTACTTCATTTAACGGTGGAAACCTTTCAAGAAAACTCCACGAAGCATCATATCTTACTACGAGACGAGTTTGTTCTCGAGTACTTCATTTAAGTGTTGTAACCATTCATCACAACAACACGAAAAAGCATATAATATAATTGTATGTGCTTCATGCCCGAGTACTTAATTTATGAGTGATTCTGATCAGAGTACTTCATTTATGGGTGCTAACCATTAAAGAAAACACCACAAAACATCTTATCTTACTACGAGAAGTGTCTCAGATTCCATATCTTAATTTATGCGTGGTAATCCTTCTGGAAAACACCACAATGCATCTTATGCTTTTATGAGAAGTGTTTCTTATCAGAATACTTCATTTATTAGCGGTAACCATTAGGGAAAACACCACAAAGCATCTTATCCTACAACGAGAAGTGTTTCAGAATGCATTACTTTGTTAATGGGTGGTATCGTTTCAAGAAAACCCCACAAAGTATCATAGAATACTACGAGACGAGTTTCTTCTCGAGTACTTCATTTAAGTGTTGTAACCATTGAATAAAACACCACGAAAAAGTGTAGAATACCACTCTATGTGCTTCATGTCCGAGTACTTAATTTATGAGTGATTCTGATCAGAGTACTTCATTTATGGGTGGTAACCATTATTTAAAACAAAACAATGCATCTTATCCTAGTAAGAGAAGTGTTTCGTACCCGTGTACTTCATTTAAGGGTGGTAACCATTTATGAAAACATCACAAATCATCTCATCTCATTACTATCAATGTTTGGCATCGAATTACTTTATTTTTGGGTGGTAACGTTTCAATAAAACTCCACAAAGCCTCATAGCCTACTAAGAGAAGTGTTTCTTATCTTAGTATATTTATGGGTGGTAAACATTAAAGAAAATACCACAAAGCATCTTATCCTACTATGAGTAGTGTTTCTGATTAGTGTATTTCATTTAACGGTGGTAACCTTTCAAGAAAACTCCACGAAGCATCATATCTTACTACGAGACGAGTTTGTTCTCGAGTACTTCATTTAAGTGTTGTAACCATTCATCAAAACAACACGAAGAAGCATATTATATAACTGTATGTGCTTCATGTCCGAGTACTTAATTTATGAGTGATTCTGATCAGAGTACTTCATTTATGGGTGCTAACCATTAAAGAAAACACCACAAAACATCTTATCATAGTACGAGAAGTGTCTCAGATTCCATATCTTCATTTATGCGTGGTAATCCTTCAGGAAAACACCACAATGCATCTTATGCTTTTATGAGAAGTGTTTCTTATCAGAATACTTCATTTATTAGCGGTAACCATTAGGGAAAACACCACAAAGCATCTTATCCTACAACGAGAAGTGTTTCAGAATGCATTACTTTGTTAATGGGTGGTATCGTTTCAAGAAAACCCCACAAAGTATCATAGAATACTACGAGACGAGTTTCTTCTCGAGTACTTCATTTAAGTGTTGTAACCATTGAATAAAACACCACGAAGAAGTGTAGAATACCACTCTATGTTCTTCATGTCCGAGTACTTAATTTATGAGTGATTCTGATCAGAGTACTTCATTTATGGGTGGTAACCATTATATAAAACACAACAATGAATCTTATCCTAGTAAGAGAAGTGTTTCATATCCGTGTACTTCATTTAAGGGTGGTAACATTTATGAAAACATCACGTAGCATCTCATCTCATTACTATCAGTGTTTGGCTTCGAATTACTTTATTTTTGGGTGGTAACGTTTCAAGAAAACTCCACAAAGCCTTATAGCCTACTAAGAGAAGTGTTTCTTATCTTAGTATATTTATGGGTGGTAAACATTAAAGAAAATACCACAAAGCATCTTATCCTACTATGAGTAGTGTTTCTGATTAGTGTACTTCATTTAACGGTGGAAACCTTTCAAGAAAACTCCACGAAGCATCATATCTTACTACGAGACGAGTTTGTTCTCGAGTACTTCATTTAAGTGTTGTAACCATTCATCACAACAACACGAAAAAGCATATAATATAACTGTATGTGCTTCATGCCCGAGTACTTAATTTATGAGTGATTCTGATCAGAGTACTTCATTTATGGGTGCTAACCATTAAAGAAAACACCACAAAACATCTTATCTTACTACGAGAAGTGTCTCAGATTCCATATCTTAATTTATGCGTGGTAATCCTTCAGGAAAACACCACAATGCATCTTATGCTTTTATGAGAAGTGTTTCTTATCAGAATACTTCATTTATTAGCGGTAACCATTAGGGAAAACACCACAAAGCATCTTATCCTACAACGAGAAGTGTTTCAGAATGCATTACTTTGTTAATGGGTGGTATCGTTTCAAGAAAACCCCACAAAGTATCATAGAATACTACGAGACGAGTTTCTTCTCGAGTACTTCATTTAAGTGTTGTAACCATTGAATAAAACACCACGAAGAAGTGTAGAATACCACTCTATGTGCTTCATGTCCGAGTACTTAATTTATGAGTGATTCTGATCAGAGTACTTCATTTATGGGTGGTAACCATTATTTAAAACAAAACAATGCATCTTATCCTAGTAAGAGAAGTGTTTCGTACCCGTGTACTTCATTTAAGGGTGGTAACCATTTATGAAAACATCACAAATCATCTCATCTCATTACTATCAATGTTTGGCATCGAATTACTTTATTTTTGGGTGGTAACGTTTCAATAAAACTCCACAAAGCCTCATAGCCTACTAAGAGAAGTGTTTCTTATCTTAGTATATTTATGGGTGGTAAACATTAAAGAAAATACCACAAAGCATCTTATCCTACTATGAGTAGTGTTTCTGATTAGTGTATTTCATTTAACGGTGGTAACCTTTCAAGAAAACTCCACGAAGCATCATATCTTACTACGAGACGAGTTTGTTCTCGAGTACTTCATTTAAGTGTTGTAACCATTCATCAAAACAACACGAAGAAGCATATAATATAACTGTATGTGCTTCATGTCCGAGTACTTAATTTATGAGTGATTCTGATCAGAGTACTTCATTTATGGGTGCTAACCATTAAAGAAAACACCACAAAACATCTTATCATAGTACGAGAAGTGTCTCAGATTCCATATCTTCATTTATGCGTGGTAATCCTTCAGGAAAACACCACAATGCATCTTATGCTTTTATGAGAAGTGTTTCTTATCAGAATACTTCATTTATTAGCGGTAACCATTAGGGAAAACACCACAAAGCATCTTATCCTACAACGAGAAGTGTTTCAGAATGCATTACTTTGTTAATGGGTGGTATCGTTTCAAGAAAACCCCACAAAGTATCATAGAATACTACGAGACGAGTTTCTTCTCGAGTACTTCATTTAAGTGTTGTAACCATTGAATAAAACACCACGAAGAAGTGTAGAATACCACTCTATGTTCTTCATGTCCGAGTACTTAATTTATGAGTGATTCTGATCAGAGTACTTCATTTATGGGTGGCAACCATTATATAAAACACAACAATGAATCTTATCCTAGTAAGAGAAGTGTTTCTTATCCGTGTACTTCATTTAAGGGTGGTAACATTTATGAAAACATCACGTAGCATCTCATCTCATTACTATCAGTGTTTGGCTTCGAATTACTTTATTTTTGGGTGGTAACGTTTCAAGAAAACTCCACAAAGCCTTATAGCCTACTAAGAGAAGTGTTTCTTATCTTAGTATATTTATGGGTGGTAAACATTAAAGAAAATACCACAAAGCATCTTATCCTACTATGAGTAGTGTTTCTGATTAGTGTACTTCATTTAACGGTGGAAACCTTTCAAGAAAACTCCACGAAGCATCATATCTTACTACGAGACGAGTTTGTTCTCGAGTACTTCATTTAAGTGTTGTAACCATTCATCACAACAACACGAAGAAGCATGTAATATAACTGTATGTGCTTCATGTCCGAGTACTTAATTTATGAGTGATTCTGATCAGAGTACTTCATTTATGGGTGCTAACCATTAAAGAAAACACCACAAAACATCTTATCATACTACGAGAAGTGTCTCAGATTCCATATCTTCATTTATGCGTGGTAATCCTTCAGGAAAACACCACAATGCATCTTATGCTTTTATGAGAAGTGTTTCTTATCAGAATACTTCATTTATTAGCGGTAACCATTAGGGAAAACACCACAAAGCATCTTATCCTACAACGAGAAGTGTTTCAGAATGCATTACTTTGTTAATGGGTGGTATCGTTTCAAGAAAACCCCACAAAGTATCATAGAATACTACGAGACGAGTTTCTTCTCGAGTACTTCATTTAAGTGTTGTAACCATTGAATAAAACACCACGAAGAAGCATAGAATACCACTCTATGTGCTTCATGTCCGAGTACTTAATTTATGAGTGATTCTGATCAGAGTACTTCATTTATGGGTGGTAACCATTATATAAAACACAACAATGAATCTTATCCTAGTAAGAGAAGTGTTTCATATCCGTGTACTTCATTTAAGGGTGGTAACATTTATGAAAACATCACGAAGCATCTCATCTCATTACTATCAGTGTTTGGCTTCGAATTACTTTATTTTTGGGTGGTAATGTTTCAAGAAAACTCCACAAAGCCTCATAGCCTACTAAGAGAAGTGTTTTTTATCTTAGTATATTGATGGGTGGTAAACATTAAAGAAAATATCACAAAGCATCTTATCCTACTATGAGTAGTGTTTCTGATTAGTGTACTTCATTTAACTGTGGTAACCTTTCAAGAAAACTCCACGAAGCATCATATATTACTACGAGAGGAGTTTGTTCTCGAGTACTTCATTTAAGTGTTGTAACCATTGAATAAAACACCACGAAGAAGCGTAGAATAGCACTCTATGTGCTTCATGTCCGAGTACTTAATTTATGAGTGATTCTAATCAGAGTACTTCATTTATGGCTGGTAACCCTTATTTAAAATACCACAATGCATCTTATCCTAGTAAGAGAAGTGTTTGATATCCGTGTACTTCATTTAAGGGTGGTAACCATTTATGAAAACATCACAAAGCATCTCATCTCATTACTATCAATGTTTGGCATCGAATTACTTTATTTTTGGGTGGTAACGTTTCAAGAAAACTCCACAAAGCCTCATAGCCTACTAAGAGAAGTGTTTCTTATCTTAGTATATTTATGGGTGGTAAACATTAAAGAAAATACCACAAAGCATCTTATCCTACTATGAGTAGTGTTTCTGATTAGTGTACTTCATTTAAGGGTAGTAACCTTTAAAGAAAACTCCACGAAGCATCATATCTTACTACGAGACGAGTGTCTTCTCGAGTACTTCATTTAAGTGTTGTAACCATTCACTAAACCACCACAAAGAAGCGTAGAGTAGCACTCTATGTGCTTCATGTCCGAGTACTTAATTTATGAGTGTTTCTGATTAGAGTACTACATTTATGGATGGTAACCATTAATGAAAACACCACAAATCATCGTATCCTACTACGAGAAGTGTTTCAGATCCAATATCTTCATTTATGGGTGGTAACCCTTTAGGAAAACCCACAAATCATCTTGTGCTTCTGTGAGAAGTGTTTCTGATCAGAATACTTCATTTTTGAGTGGTAACCAATAAAGAAAACACCACAAAGCATCTTCTCCTATAATGAGAAGTGTTTCAGAATGCATTATTTTGTTTATGGGTGGTAACGTTTCAAGAAGACCCCACAAAGCATCATAGCATACTACGAAAAGTGTTTGTTCTCTGTATTCTTCAATTAAGGGTGGTAACATTTTACAATAACACCATAAATGATCATAGATTACCACTTTAGGTGCTTCATATTCGAGTACTTCTTTTAGGGTGGTAACCATTAAAAAAAAGCAGCACAAAGCATCTTATCTTATTACGATAAGTGTTTGAGATCGGATTACTTCATTTTTGGGTGGTAACGTTTCAAGAAACACCACAAGGCATCTTATCTATGAGAAGTTTCTGATCGAAGTACTTTATTTATGGGTGGTAACCATTAAAGAAAACACCACAAAGCATCTTATCCTACCACGAGAAGTGTTTCATAATGAATTACTTCGTTTATGGGTGGTAACCTTTCGATAAAACTTCACATAGCATCATATTTTACAACGAGAAGAGTTTCTTCTTCGAGAACATCATTTAAGTGTTGTAAGCATTCACTAAAACATCACGAAGAATCATAGAATTTTATGTGTTTCATGACCGAGTACTTATTTTATGAGTGATTCTGATCATAGTACTTCATTTATGGGTCGTATCCATGAAAGAAAACATCACAAAGCATCCTATCCTACTACGAGAAGTATTTCAGATTCGAGTACTGTAACCATTAAAGCAAACTCCACCAAGCAACTTATCCTACTGTGAGAAGTGTTTCTGATAATAGTACTCCATTTGTGAGTGGTAATATTTCAAGAAAACTTCACAAAGCATAATATCTTACTACGAGAAGAGTTTGTTCTCCGAGTACTTAATTTAAGAGTGATTTTGATCAGAGTACTTCCTTTATGGGTGCTAACCATTAAAGAAAACACCACAAAACATCTTATCGTACTACGAGAAGTGTCTCAGATTCCATATCTTCATTATGGGTGGTAATCCTTCAAGAAAACACCATAATGCATCTTATGGTTTTATGAGAAGTGTTTCTTATCAGAGTACTTCATTTATTGTGGTAACCA
Source organism: Eleocharis quinqueflora (assembly GCA_964058865.1). NCBI lineage: Eukaryota > Viridiplantae > Streptophyta > Magnoliopsida > Poales > Cyperaceae > Eleocharis > Eleocharis quinqueflora. The sequence continues at coordinate 6,646 of CAXKVX010003469.1, read as the reverse complement.
TTAGGGAAAACACCACAAAGCATCTTATCCTACAACGAGAAGTGTTTCAGAATGCATTACTTTGTTAATGGGTGGTATCGTTTCAAGAAAACCCCACAAAGTATCATAGAATACTACGAGACGAGTTTCTTCTCGAGTACTTCATTTAAGTGTTGTAACCAATGAATAAAACACCACGAAGAAGTGTAGAATACCACTCTATGTGCTTCATGTCCGAGTACTTAATTTATGAGTGATTCTGATCAGAGTACTTCATTTATGGGTGGTACCCATTATTTAAAACAAAACAATGCATCTTATCCTAGTAAGAGAAGTGTTTCGTATCCGTGTACTTCATTTAAGGGTGGTAACCATTTATGAAAACATCACAAAGCATCTCATCTCATTACTATCAATGTTTGGCATCGAATTACTTTATTTTTGGGTGGTAACGTTTCAAGAAAACTCCACAAAGCCTCATAGCCTACTAAGAGAAGTGTTTCTTATCTTAGTATATTTATGGGTGGTAAACATTAAAGAAAATACCACAAAGCATCTTATCCTACTATGAGTAGTGTTTCTGATTAGTGTACTTCATTTAACGGTGGTAACCTTTCAAGAAAACTACACGAAGCATCATATCTTACTACGAGACGAGTTTGTTCTCGAGTACTTCATTTAAGTGTTGTAACCATTCATCAAAACAACACGAAGAAGCATATAATATAACTGTATGTGCTTCATGTCCGAGTACTTAATATATGAGTGATTCTGATCAGAGTACTTCATTTATGAGTGCTAACCATTAAAGAAAACACCACAAAACATCTTATCTTACTACGAGAAGTGTCTCAGATTCCATATCTTCATTTATGCGTGGTAATCCTTCAGGAAAACACCACAATGCATCTTATGCTTTTATGAGAAGTGTTTCTTATCAGAATACTTCATTTATTAGCGATAACCATTAGGGAAAACACCACAAAGCATCTTATCCTACAACGAGAAGTGTTTCAGAATGCATTACTTTGTTAATGGGTGGTATCGTTTCAATAAAACCCCACAAAGTATCATAGAATACTACGAGACGAGTTTCTTCTCGAGTACTTCATTTAAGTGTTGTAACCATTGAATAAAACACCACGAAGAAGCGTAGAATACCACTCTGTGTGCTTCATGTCCGAGTACTTAATTTATGAGTGATTCTGATAAGAGTACTTCATTTATGGGTAGTAACCATTATTTAAAACACCACAATGCATCTCATCTCATTACTATAAGTGTTTGACATCGAATTACTTTATTTTTGGGTGGTAACGTTTCAAGAAAACTCCAGAAAGCCTCATAGCCTATTAAGAGAATTGTTTCTTATCTTAGTATATTTATGGGTGGTAAACATTAATGAAAATTCCACAAAGCATCTTATGCTACTATGAGAAGTGTTTCTGATCAGTGTACTTCATTTATGAGTGGTAACCTTTCAAGAAAACTCCACGAAGCATCATATCTTACTATGAGATGAGTTCCTTCTCGAGTACATCATTTATGTGTTGTAACCATTCACTAAAACACCACAAAGAAGCCTAGAATACCACTACGAGAAGTGTTTCATGTCTTATGAGTGATTATGAGTGATTATGATTAGAGTACTTCATTTATGAGTGGTTATGATTAGAGTACTTCATTTATGAGTGGTTACAATTAAAGAAAACACTACAAAATATCTTATCCTACTACGAGAAGTGTTTCATATCTGATTACTTCATTTATGGGTGGTAACCATTCAAGAAAACACTGCAAATAATCTTAATCTTCTATAAGAAGTGTTTCTGATCAGAGTACTTCATTTATGGGTGGTAACCTTTACAGAAAAACACCACAAAGGATATCATCCTACTATGAGAAGTGTTTCTGATCAGAGTACTTAATTTATGAGTGGTAACCTTTCAAGAAAATTTCACAAAGCATCATATCTTACTACGAGAGAGTTTCTTCACCGAGTACTTCATTTAAGTGTTGTAAGCATTCACAAAAACACCACGAAGAAGCATAGAATACCACTCTATGTGCTTAATGTCCGAGTACTTAATTTATGAGTGAGTCTGATCCGAGTACTTCATTTATGGGTGGTGACCATTAAAGAAAACACCACAAATCATCTTATCGTACTGTGAGAAGTGCTTCAGATCCGATTACTTCATTATGGATGGTAACCATTCCAGAATATGCGGCATGCATTACTTCAAAAATATGAAGGCAATGAATTATTTAAATGATCTAAAGGAGCCAGATTGCAATCGCAATTTGAAAACTTTAGAATAGGAGAAAACGAGTCCATTGAGAACATGTATATAAGGCTTACTATTCTAACTAACGAGATCATTGAATTAGGTGATCTCATGGAGCCTTACAAGATAGCTACTATGCTCATAAGGATCATGCAATGGAAAACTTAATGGAGAGCCTACATGAGTTCATTAGAGGCCATGAACAATGCAAGGGAAGTTCCCTATACACCCGAAGAGGTCTATTCTTTTCTCAAGCCCTATGAGGAAGCCTTCGACAACTTGAGGAACATGATCATCAATAAAAAATCGTAGCATTGTCGGCCCAAAACTCAAACCATCACCATGCCTCCACCTCCAACCAAGATTACCATAACCATGCCTCCACTTCCAACAAGATAGCCATTTCGTATCTCCCTTTTGAAATTTCGGAATAGATGCAAGCAAAGACATCTCCATCCTTACCAAGTTGCTTGAAGAAATGTTCAACAATAGGGGAGCATCAAGTGAGGGACAACAAGGGGATGACCATCATGCCTTTGTTGCCTTGGTGGATGAAGAGAAAATCGATGTGGACGCCATCATCTCCAAGAACAATGAAACCAACCTGGGAGTGATCTTGCTTATCAAGAAGTTCGCTCTTAGACAAGTTGAGAGAGATGAGGTAGCAGAGAAAGAGGAACTGTTGGAGGAAGAGCAACTGGTGGAGGAAGAGCAACCGATGGAGGAAGCCTCCAAGGATGAAGCTAGCACATCAACATCTAACGATGAGGCTAAGGTATTTCTAGACTCTAAACCCATTGAGGTTACTTATTGTCTAGGGATTAAATCTGATAGTGAGTCGGATGATGATTGTGATGAAACAAGTAATGTGTCAAATGAGGAGTTATTGAAAGTTGAAATTACTAGATTGAACAAACTCCTCATTGAAACAAACCAAGCTCTCATGAGAAAAGATTGCAAAATTGGGGAGTTAAATGATAAAATTCTTGAACTGGAGTCTAAGCAAACAAACTTGAAATTGAAAATAAGACCTTGAGGTCTTCTAGTGCTTTGAGAGAAATCAAATTAGACTTAAGTAAAATATATGAGGGACAAAAGCCTCATGACAAACGGTGTTGGGATATGAGAGGGTTTCATCATCTTCTTTGACATCCAAGAAACCTCAATACCCTAAAAATGAGGGAAAACAAAAACTTGAAAAGGGTAAAAGTGCAAAATACCAAAAGAAGGGCAATGTAACAACCTATGCATTTAGGTACCTGTTCAACGATGAAAGTCATACCAAATCCAAACTGGTACATAGGTATTTAAATCCTTCATGGTCCAACAATGCATAATATAGGAGACCAAATGGATGGCATATGAACCAAAAGGTAACATCCTTGCCCAACATGGTGTAAGACACAATCACAAACCATAGATTGTGTCTCAACAAAAACAAGTGCCTAAGCCAAACTTCAATTTCATATACCAATCAAACAACAAGGCACAACAATTGAAAAACGATTACCACACTAGGTTTGTTAAGGCAAGTGGTAATCCTCCCACAAGTGCCATATGCAACTTTTATTGCAAACATGACCACATTTCATTAGATTGCACCCTTAGAAATGGAAGCAACCAATCAAAGGTTGCTTGGATGCCTAAAGGGCAAACTTAAGTGATTTGAAGGTTGAAATCCCGATACTAATTGCCATACATTTAGGAGGAGTAAAATGAATTGTGCCTTATAAAAATTCAAACAAACATATAAATTGTAAGCCCTAATTCCAAAATATGCTTCCGCAAAACTTTTAGAAATTTGTAATTTGGGGCTTAACAATTGATTTTGAAAATGCATAAATTGAGGGAAAGCTTTGTTGCTCAAATTATAATTGTGCATAAATTGAGGGATAATTGTCAAATTGAGGGGGAGCTATGCTATCAATTGTAAATTTTGAAAAATCCACCTTTTGTTTGATTTCCAAAAAGGAGGAGAAATCATATGTGCCATATTTAGATTAAACAAAAAAATATTTAGGCACATATGTTGTGCTTTTGCAAATCAACGAAAGAGGGAGAGTACCAACCATAAGTCAAGGCAAAAGACTATTTTACTCTACCACCTTACCCGCTCTACACTGCCTCGCCTATAACCTCCTTCATCACATTCTTACTCCTAAAGGAGGTATTAAGACCAACATTGAGTATAATGGTATTTTCTACCTTCGTCACTTGCTTTGAGGGAACCCGTACTTTTAACTTGTCCTTTGTTATTATCAAGCACATGACCACCGCCTACAAAGACACTCAAAGGATTTTACCGTATGGTAACCTCATTCACAAAATTCTTAAGGAAAACAAGGTTTTGTTTCCTCGAGAGATCCCTCTCACTAACCCAACCAACTTATGGACTCGATTAGAAACATATGGGTGGATTGATGTCGGGGCGGATTTAGGGTATGATGGTCGTCTCGGTACCGAGTATCCCATTTATAAACCTAAAATGGGTGACAAGGACAAATGACTCTCTCTTCTGGATGCACAAGTTAATCAATACTTCGATCCAAACAAACAAAATTCACCTCCTCCAACTCATGCGACCTCGTCTTCACATTCAATGCCTTCCTCTTATTCCTCTGATGCTTTTCAACAAGCTGTTTTCATGGCTTTGAATGATGTTCGTGTTACTTGCAATGAGATCAACACCAAGTGCGATCAGATTGAATCCAATCAACATGAGTTTAGCACTTGGGCCAACGATCAATTCTCCACCTTGTATGATTCTCATCTTGACCTAAGGTCACGCTATTATGCGCGTTTTAGATTTGAGGCCGACGATGAGGAGCCCACTCCACCAACCGTTCCTCCCTCGGGTCACGACAATGAAGAAGGCACCGATGATGATGAAGAAGATGAAGAAAATGATGAAGAAGACGGTGGAGGCAATGACAAATGATCGATCTAGCATTAGTTCTTTGTGTCTTTTCGTTATTATATTTATCGTTAGGAACTCTCTTGTGTTGTATGCGGTTATGTACTTGATTATCTGCGTGTTTAATTAGCTATTTTTTTGGGACCTACTTGCTATTTAATTGTTCTTTGTTGCTTATTCATTATATTGTGTTGCCATATTTATTTATTTATTTTTATATGTGCAAAAAATGTCAAAGAATATTGAGGAGAGCCTTGCTATTAAATATCTAAATTGCTCTTTGCTTTCCAAACAATTATGCATTAATTGAGGGGGCCATGCTAAAATTGTTCAAACTTTTGCTCGATTTACAAAAAGGGGGAGAACATCACATGTGCCATATTCGTTAAAGTATAATCCTCATATATGCACATATAATTACAAGTTTTGCAAATCGACAAAAGGGGGAGATTGTTGTGTCTAACAATTTCTTTATATTTGTCGATTTGCAAAACAACCTTGAATTTTACCTTTTTGTGTTTGAGAATTTGTGTAGGGACTTTATAGCAAAATTGGAGATGCAATGTGGATAATCAAGGAAATTCAAGATCAATCATCAAAACATTAAATGTAAAATTATTTGTAAATTTGCCTACCCCAATTTATTTGAGAATAAAGGTTTTTTTGTTGTTGTTAAGGTTTCTTGAGCATGAAAAATTAAAAACCACAAACGAATCGTTAGCCAACCGTTGGCAACGGTTAGTTCATCTCAATTCCAAATTGTCTCACGTTTTTATCAGCTGATCCTAAAGACCAACCATTAGCCAACAATTACCAATCGTTGGTAACGGTTAAGCCTTCGAAATTACCCTATTGATCCAACCATTCACACATTATTTCTAGTGAACAAGCGTTAGCCAACGGTTGCCAACAGTTAGCTAACTGTTAGTTCTTCGTTTGAAAATTCAGTTGTTGATACTCAACCATTAGTAACGATTGCTAACCGTTGGTAATAGTTCACTTCGAAAACTATTTTTGGAAGCCCTAATTCTGCTGCAATATGAAAGGAATTTTTCATCTCTTTCCTCTCCCTTGAAATTGATTCAAACTTGTAGCAGCCATATTCTCTTTTCTTTTCCATTGACAACCAAAAATTCCATTAAAATTTTCAAGCTCTACTAATCTTAATTAGCAAAATACCTTGAGTGATCTTGGAAATAGTTTAATTATTCTACTATTTAGCCTTTGTGCTCATCTACGGGTCTAGTATCTAACCTTAGTATGTAAAGAGCTAGATCTCGGTCCTTGTACAAGAATATTTTGTGTTAGTGCATCGGCTCGACCTTGTTACCGCGTCGGGGGGCCGGGAGTCCCGGACACGTAGGCTCGTCAATAGCCGAACTATGCTATGATATTGGTGTAACACGTTCTTCTATTTGTTTGATTATTCCTCAACTCATCTATTTCAATTATTTTTATTTAACTT